>JABBWF010000320.1:0-36007 GCA_016647645.1 Suillus variegatus
TTTTGTTTCTTGTTCTACCACCGGTCTACTAGTACTATTGAAGTCATCTTCTCCGAGGACTTTGCCGCAAATCTCCGAGTCAGATCTAGCTTAGCGTATTACTGACACCTAAATACTACTATCAGTTGTGGTCTAGTTTTGATGATAATGAATCATGTTTTTTTTGTGAACACACGAGTTGCACTGTACCTCCACAGGTATGGGTATACACTGACCCGTCGATGTGGGGGTTTATGGAAAACACCGCAGGTACATTGCCAAGATGAGTGTATTGACAATAATCAATACATATTACTACTCTTTTCATCCTCAGCTTTGATTTCGCTTCGTATCTGTTTTGGACTCCTTACAGAGGCTAGAAGGTAGCCATTACAGCGCACAGGCTTCATTTCTTTCTGGAAGGTTTTGCGTGTAGAACCCCAGGAAACAGACCGATCAACGGTCTTGTGCTGTCAGATATGATTTTCGCTGGTGAAAAGAAGTTTGATGTTTACGGTGAGTTTGAGGCGTCGGCAATGGTGCAATCTGATTGGTTGAACATACTTATCTGTAGTGAAGTGTGTCAAGAACAGCGTTTACGAACGCCATCTTGGGTTACACCAAATGACGAGGCTCCCAATTGGAGTGTAGCTCCGTCCTCATTCGCAGGGTCGAATCTTGATAGGTGCACCACACCTCCGTCTGGGTATACACCGACCTGTCAATATTGTGGTTTATGGAAAACGCCGCAGGTACATTGGTGTTTCAACAACAATCCAATACATATTACTGCGCAGCGTACATCTTATACCAAAATTTGGCCGCATTGCGCCTCGGGATTGGACTAGCAGCAACATTTTGGAGCTGTGTAGAGACTTTTTTGTTAACCCATTCACTGATCGTCACGCATACGCAACTATTTACTAGCTTTGTTGACAATTTTTGGAAATATTACAAAGTTCAAAGCAAATTTCGAGAAATTCTCAAAATTCTCACGGGAGGTTTTCCCTGATGTCATCTTCCCTTGCTTCGCTTCCATTTCTGACTCCTTACAAAGGCTAGAAGGCCCTTCGTTGCCAGAAGATCACTTCTGCCCCTTTGTAGTCCTGTGTCACAGTGCGTCACGACCGCAGCAGGCTCGACAAGACCGCGTCAATTTCACCCGATGGCCCAAACCTGTGGTTCCAGACACATGCCTTTGCATATATTGACACGTAGTAAATACTTACATATTTTTTTAAAAAAATTGTGAAGCCGACAAAAATTGAGAGGTTCGAACGGGTTTGAACCTATTCACTACCAGCCCGAACCCCGAACCTTGCACCGGACCATGTGTCCAGTTGGGAAAGGTTCAGTTCGAACCGAGGTTTGGAACCGGACTGCGGCTGGCAGCACTAATTGTGTGATCCTATAGCATCGTTGCCATTTGCGCAGAGTTCGCTTATGAGGGGTGAGATACATGAGCGAGACACTTGACATCACGGAACCGAACTCACTGAATAGCCTCAAAAATGTCGGCCATCAGTCGAGTTCACGAGGCCTTCTGACAGTCTAGTACAGACTCGGACATAAACTTCATCGATGCATCTCTATAAGGTATGGTATGATTAGCTGAACCAAGCCACTCTTATCGGACGGTATAAAGTAGCATCGAACAGATCTTATCGTCCATGTCCCCGCTGTGGAGCTACAAAATTTTGTAGTCCTCGTATTCGGCTGTGAATGAGCCCAGAGTCAGACCAAGCCGTAATAGTATCTTTTTTTCATTACCATTTTCATTGCAACTCTTGTTGAATTAATGTTGTGTTACAATGTATTGCTGTAGCACATTATTAAATGCATTGAATCGCCAGTTCAAAAGTGTGATGAAAAGTTAGTCCGAGGGCTTCAAGGATGAACATACATAAATCTATGACTATGGAGCTTCGGTATTATTGCCGCTACCAACCCATAGATCTTATCAAGCGCTGTACGATCTCGACTGCTCTAGTGCTGCCGCGGTCCGGTTCAGAACCACGGTTCGAACTGGACTTTTGGTCCGGTTCTGGACGGTTCGGTCCACGGTTCTGGTGTCAGCCCGAACCGAACCGGAAATCGGTTCTCGGTTCTAAGTCCCGCCGAACCGTTCTATTTTGGTTCGGTCTTGCCGAACCGTTCCGAACCGTTCTCAACTCTGACTTCGACACCACTTACTTCGACGTCGACCAAACTTCGGGATTTGCACTCTAGTCTTCTGCCTTTAGCCTTTTTGAGGGTACGTACTAACTAATCAAAAGTTTGATTCTCTCACACACTGACATTTGTTTAAATATGTCGCAGATATATGTTTCCTTGATCACCCACGCACTCAGATCCATCTCTCCTCGTGCACTTCCTTTCCCTTGCGCTACTTTCTCTGGATCCAGGCCACGTGTTGCGTTAGCATCCTCATCCATATTTCCTTGCCTGTAACTCATTCCTTTCAACTAGCATTAGTGACTTTGCACTGACCGCTAGCAAACCTTTCGTGCTCGGTCTCCCAACTGGCTCCTCTCAAGAATCCTACCACACATTCATGTTCCGCGAGTTCCGGGTGTCAAGTCTGAAAGAGATGCATTGAAGGATGTTTCTTTTTCGATAAAAGCAAGTCAATTGGTGGTCATCGTCGGCGCAAACAGCTCAGGAAAATCAACCATACTGAAACTTCTGACTCGCTACTACGACACTACCTCAGGCACTGTCTTGAGATCTGCAAACTTGGTGGGGCGCGCAAAACAGTGCGTGATGATTAACTTGTGCAGCTCCCGGACATTTATGCGTATGCTGTCTGAGGACATCAAGTTTGTGATAGTCGACGAGCCAAGCTCCGCTCTTGACCCAGGAGGCAACAGTCTGTCTCGTCCGGCCAAAGCCTTGAGCTTTGGCCTACCACTTCCGAAATATTTCGGAAGTGTCCTTGGTGAGTCAGGATGATCATAAAGTGCCGTTCTTGAGGTTGACACTGTCAAGGTTCCGAATTATTCTCAATCCATCTCGCGCTTTTCCCAGTGGGGGGATCACATCGACTTCACGCCGCAACGCACTCGCACCAGCCACGTTCTCCGCACTGCAGTTGATAAAGGCAGCCTATCAAAATGGACATACATCAGCGGCAGTAGAGGCAGAGGGGCATGCAGCTGGTATGTAGTGACTAGCTATTCAATGTCGTGTAGATGTACTGTCAATGTTTATTCTTGTGCTTGAAATTTTTATGGTTCAGTTCGGGTTCGGACCAGAGAAAAACCGAACCGGACCGCAAAGAACGGTTCTCAACGGTCCGGTTCTGGGTTCGACGATTTTGTAGAACCGGACCATGGTTCGGTTCTCGGTTCTCATCCAGGAGCCTCTGAACTGGACCGAACCGGACCGCGGCAGCACTAGACTGCTCCTCTGCGCCAGGCACTGGGCAGTGTGCCCATTTGGAAGAGCAATGGAAGAGAACGACAACCTTAATTTAAGCTCTATTCCCATCGATCGGAGATGCAAAGCTTCAGAAGCTTCAAACTTGGATGAATTTCATGGTGGAAAACCCTTCCAATCATTTTCAAAATTTACCCACTCAAATCTTTGCTGTGACACTCGTCTCCGAGTCAAAATAGTGTACTGAACAATGAGCATGCAGGCGAAGTAGAGTGCACATTCTCCAATCTCGGCACAACACAAATCACGCAACGGTGTAGTCTTTCAGCTAATACATTCGAAACACTCAGTAAACCTTTGCCATAAAAGTCGCGAAGGCTGATTGAACAGCGTTAGGTATCCGGGCTTTGTGTGCTCCGAATCAGGACTCAGGGTCAAGTTGAACTTTGAAGTTGTCTTACGGCAAGGAATGATAACTTCAGCAGGGTACTACTTCAATCAATCGTCATTACGGTATGTCACGTTCATAATCATCTCGATCATAGTCAGCATATTATCTGATACTCGGTTATGCACAAGAAACCAGTTTCCGAGGCCAATGGTCATTTCAGAAATGGCTGTGTCACAAATGCGTCATATATAAGTACCACGTACATGGGATACATTTCAATCATTCTCTCACTAAATCTCCTACTAGTAGCTTCTCACTGGCACGATGTCAACTAACACACTCTCCACATCCACTCTCGATGATAGTGTACGTATATTCACTCTGCCAAGTTGTTAGCATACCCTGAATATTCTCTTGAACATAGCACCTAGCAAGCATCCGTCAGACAATTGCCAATTTTCTTCGGCGTTGCGGATCGCAATATACAGATGTCGAGATCGACAAAGAATACTACTCTGAGTGCTGCCAGGAGGCTATTAACCGTGGTTTTCCGATGGATGGGAAATATTCCATCCGCGCATGCATGGATGTTGGTGTGGCCATAGCGCCCTGTTACGCCCACCTTCCTGACCGTGCTAAGATGTGGATGTGCCTCTTCACTGCCGTCGTCACCTGCATCGATGACATGGCGGTCTGGGGAGAGGACATGGCGCACGTGTACCATTTCAATAAGCAGTTTGTGAACTGCCAACCACAGGGCGATCCAATGTTGAATGTGCTCGATGTGCTCTTGCGTGAGATCCCTTGTTTTTATTCCCCGCTGGTGTCAAATTTTATCACTACGTCCATACTCAACTTCGTGAGTTCCAACTGCCTCGATAGTGAGACTAAAGACATGCAGGTATGATTTATATCTAAATAACATGTTGAATATTATAATTTGACTCCTTTTATTGTAGATCTCGCCCAAGGCTCCCTGGTACCCAGAGTTTTCTAGGGTCCTATCAGGCATGCCGGATGCATATGCCTTCTTTGCCTTCCCTTCCATGATCCCAATCCGGGAATACATTCAATGCATACCAGGTCTAAGGATCATCATAAACCATGGAAAGTAAGTGCATCAATGACTTCCTTTTAGGCTTCCTAACTTGTCGTCGTCCAGTGACATAATATCTTACTACAAGGAGGAGATTGACGGTGACACCGTGAACTACTTGTCGCTCATAGAAGCCTCTGGTGCCCTCACCAAACAGGATGTTCTGCATGAGCTTGTCGAGAAAACTGTGCAAGCGCATCACAATATCCTCGAATGCCTAAAACCTTGTACCGAGGCCTATGACGCCTACGTCAGTTTTTTCGAAGGATTTATCAAATTCCATGCTGCCATAGAAAGGTACAAGATGAAGGAGATCATGGCAGAGATGTCATCTTCTTGATCAATGTTGAAATTTCTTTTTAGTATGATTCCGACTTTCTGTGTTGATCACTATTTCTTGACTTAGTCGTTTGTATTGCTGTACTTGTCTGTCAGTGGAGCGTTACTTGACTGATTATCCACATGCTTTCCTTGCTTCGTATATTCTTTGAGCTTACTGTATTAGTATACAACTGAATCACCTTGTTTACCACTTGCTCTGAGTCGCACTACCGTGCCCGGTGCAGCAAGCACACGGGTACAGCGCTGTACATGGGGGGACCTCGCTGTGACACTGATACTGATAACAAGTGCTAAACCTATTGTCCACATCCATTCTCGACGGTGATGTCCGCATATCCCTTCTGCCACGTTGTTATGCCCTGGATGTTCTCTCACATTTCTCTAGAGTTTGAGTGGGCACGTTCGAGGAACCGGACAACATGGCACCCCAAATCATTCACAGTGCATAATGTACATGTTATTGAGAGTATAGCGAGACGGTCACGCGCAGCTAGACACAAAGGTACGAATATCTCAGTATTCAAGTTGAAACTCAGATTAACAAACGTTGTACCTAGACACAAAGGTACGAATCTAATATAATGTTAGACCTCGAGTCGAACGTTACGAAAATACTAACTTACATCTCAGTATTCGAGTTGAAACTGAGATGTTTGGATGCGGGTACCTGGGCTTATAAGGTGAGTCTCCCAGGTACAGTAATTTATGCTAAGCTAAACTAAAAGATGGACAGCGCACGAGTTGGCCACGACACGTCGACCTCATTCTCCGTTTGGATGCGCTCGCACTTGGTGTCCTCTCCTCTGGCTCTATTCTTCGGCCGGTTGGTCCATCTCCCTCTCGGCTCTTCCTCCTTCGGCCTTCTCTCCTTCGGATTCGTCGGATCTCAACACTCCCCCTCGAGCGTTATCCAAACGCATCATCCCTCTCAACCTTTGGAGTCTGGGACGCGGCAAGGCCTTGGTGAACGCGTCGGCCACGTTGTCCTCGGTGGGGCAGTAGAGCAGCTTGAAGACACCGTTCTTGACGTGCCCACGGACGAAGTGGTATCATAAGTCGATATGCTTCGTTCTTGAGTGGAACTTTCCATTTGACGCTAACGCGATGGCAGCTTGATTGTCGCAATAGATGGACGTTGGGAGGCTTGGGGCTTCGTAGAGTTCGCCGAGGAGTAGCTGTAGGAAGAGGAGTTCGCGCACCACACTGGTGAGTGCGATATATTCAGCCTCTGCCGTTGACAGTGCTATTAACGGCTGCTTCCGTGCACTCCAGGCTATGGGTGCGCCGTTGAACATCACGACGTACCCCGACATCGAGTGCCTGTGTGGCTGCGACGCCCAATCGGCGTCGACAAATGCCTCTAGCCCGGCGTCTGTGGCTCCCAAGGTCAGTTCCATCCCATCTGTCGCCTTCAGATAACGAAGAGCCCGTTTGGCAGCTTCCCAATGGGGTCTGCCGGGGTTCCTCATGAATTGCGACAATGTCGCGACTGCGAACGCAATGTCCGGCCGGGTGCTGGTGGCCGCGTACATCAGGGACCCAATGGCCCTCTGATAAGGTACGTCGCGCATATCTTGGATTTCGGCGTGGGTCGCGGGGACTTGCTCTACTGACAGGGTCGTTGTAGCCTCCATCGGGGTCTGTACGCTCTTGGCGTCGCCCAAACGAAAATGTTCGACGATGGTCGCGATGTACGCCTTTTGGGACAGGGTAATGGTACGTGCCACTCTATCCCTCGTTACCTTCAGCCCTAACAGCCACTTCAATTCTCCCAGGTCCGATATTTCGAAGTACTGCTGGAGTTCGGCCTTGAAGCGGTGGATATGGCCCACATCGTTCGACGTCACGGCCATGTCGTCCACGGACACTGTGATGACAGTATGCTGGTTGGAGGTACGTTTGTAGTACACTGCTTGATCGACTTTGGACCTGCTGAATCCCAACGTTAGGAATACGCCCGATAGTTCTTCGGCCCACTCGAATCCTGCCTGCTTCAGGCCCGGCAGACTCCTCCTCAGCCTCAACACCTTTCCACGCTGGTCCTCCTTCAAGTAGCTGGGCGGTGCACGCATATATATTTCCTCCTGGATGCTGGCGTATAGGTAAGCACTTTTAATATCTACCTGGTGTATTTCCCAGTTTCGCTGAGCCGCCATTGCTAGGACCATCCGGATCGTTATCATGCTGGCAGTGGGGGCGAAGGTCTCGAAGTAGTCGACGCCGAGCTTCTGCCTCTGCCCGTTAGCCACGAGTCGGGCCCGCAACTTCAGCTTCTCGCCGTCCGGTCCGCGTTTGGTGGCCAGGACGTAATGGCACGGTATGACGTTGGCGCCTCGAGGTGGGTCCACTACCTCCCACGTACCTAGCTTCTCCAACTGACTTATCTCATAGTCCACCGCCTCTTGCCATTCAACGGCATCAGGACCATTTAGGGCCTGTTGGAGTGTGGGTTCCGGCTTTGCGGCGGCCAAGGCAAGGTGAAGATAATTTTCTTCATCCATTAGGTCTACCTCTGACGCCTCTAACAGATTCTCCATCGTTAGGGCAGCCGTCTGACCCTCGTTTAGGGCCGCATAGTATCCGGGGGGTGGTCTTGCCCTCGTCGACCTCGTTGGAGGAGTAGATGGCTGAGGTTGCTCAGGAGTAGATGGCTGAGGTTGCTGGGGAGTAGATGGCTGAGGTTGCTGGGCGGTAGATGGTTGAGGTTGCTGAGGAGTAGATGGCTGAGGTTGCTGTGGCCTGGTGATGGGCTGGACGCTATTAGGTGAGTTATTATTACCGTTGCCGCTGTTATATTCGTTTACAGCAGTAGACTCCCCCTCGTCCAGCATACCATCGGCTGCCAGGATCGGCGCGAAGGTGACATTCCTTTCGACCGTCACTCGACGCCTACCGGGCCAATATACCTGGTATCCCTTACTCTCAGCGTCTACCCCCACAAAGACTGCCTCCTCTGCTCTCGCCTCCAGCTTGCCAGCCTCCAGGGCATGGACGAAAACCGTTGCCCCAAACTCGTGGGCTCGCGACAAGTCCGGTTTGGACTTGCGCACCATCTCGTAGGGCATGCTACCTGGGATGGCTCTCGAAGGTAAGCGGTTCTTGAGCCATGTCGCATAACTAACGGCCTCGGCCCACAGATACTTTGGCATGTCTTTGCCCAGGAGCATCGCTCTCGCATGCTCGACCAGGGTGCGATTGAGTCGTTCGGCAACACCATTCTGTTGCGGTGAGTCGTGCACTGTTAGTTGTCGTTCGATGCCTTGCTGACGCAAGTATTGCTCGAACTCAGTGCTCAGATACTCCCCTCCTCTGTCCGAACGGACTTTGTGCACGCGCACACCTGGCGACTGCTGGGTCACCCACGCCTCGTAGGACTTGAACGCTGTAAGTGCGTCACTCTTTTGCTTGAGGAATTCCAGTCGTGTTTGGCGGCTGAAGTCGTCCGTAAAACTGACATAATATTTGCAGCCACCCAAACTCGTCATCTGGGCCGGTCCCCAGAGGTCCGTATGGACCAACTCTCCATAGGTGAGTGCACGCGTCCTCGTTTCTTTGGGAAAGGATTGTTGGACTGACTTAGCCTTCACGCAGGTATCGCAGAACTCTGCTTTCGACTGCGGGTCAAACTCGACTCCCACCACCAAGCCCTTCTTCACTGCCTCGGCAAGTGCGTTCTGGCCGACATGGCCCAACTTTCGGTGTAGCTGGCCTAACGTGAGTGTTCCCTTCGCTACGTGGGCTTGGTGAAGCTGATGCCCCTTCGACGTCACGCTATACAGCCCTTCCACCTGTGGTATCTCGGCAATGACCTTGCGTTTCGGGCCGTGCGACAATATTTTGCACATCTTGCCCTCGAATAGGACAGCCAGTCCTGCAGATGCGATCTGGTTCGTCGAGATCAGCGTGAAGGCCATGCTGGGGGCATATAGGGTGTCTTTCAGCGTGACACTGGTGCGTTTCGCACCCAAAGGCAAGTCTATTTTGACGTCTCCGCGTCCTGTAGCACTGACTACGGACCCATTTGCAGTGTAGACCCTTTGAGGTCTTATTTCGACAAAATTGTCAAACTTGGTTCTGTCCGGGCAGAAGTGGGAGGTAGCGCCGGAGTCGACAATTGCTCCTCGGCGCTCGACCGGTACGTGCATACTTTCGGCTATGCTCGCGAGATCTGACGTCACGAAGGCGTAGTTGTCTTGCGCCTCGGACTCTTTCGCGGCGTTTGCACCGTGTTTCTGGGTACGTGCACCTCTTCTCGCCTTCTGCTTCGGTCCCTGACCTTCTTTTCCTCCCCCTTTCCTCCAACACTCGCTCTTGAAGTGGCCTTTACGGTCACAGTTCTGACACACGGCATCTGGATTATAGTGGGGTGCTGCACCATCAGCGCCCTTGGACTTGGGCTCGTTGGCACGTGCTGAGAGGGCCGAATTTGCACCTCTCTTGGATGGACACCTGTCGGTGAGTAACCGATGTTCGTACTCCTCACTGATAACGTTGACCAGCTCGTAGGTACTTAGGGCCTTTTGTGTGATTTTGGCCGCGGCGTTGATGGAAGACAGGATGGGACGGTAGGATTCGGGGAGAGATCCCAGGATTATGGCGTAGAAGTCCTTCTCGTCGATTGATGCGCCCATTCCTGCAAGTGACTCGCGGATGCGCAGCATCTCGCTGAAATGCGCACGAACGTCTCCGTTCTCGTCGCAGCGCGTGTCCTGGAGTCTGCGACGGAGGTCTATCTGCACGAGTTCCGTTTTACCCTCATGTATCTGACACACTTCCTTCCAGACATCGGACGTGGCCTCGAGCTTTTGGATGCGTAGGAGTAGGCGATCCGTTATGGTACTGAAAACTTGCTGTTTTACCAGCGAGTTTCGCTGATAGTACTCATCCAGCTTCTTATCCAGGTCGTCGATCTCGGTCTGGGTGGGAACAGTGCCGTCTTTCTTCGTTACGGCCCCAGTCTTGGGATTGACTAGGAAAGGTATAGGTCGTACTGCCCGGCCGTCCACATAACGCATCAAACCTCTTGCTCCGATTGCCGTCAACGTACGTTCTTTGTAAGTGATCCAATTTGAGCTGTCCTCGGCTAACTTGGGTACGTTGAACAAGGACGAACTGGTAGCGGGGAGCATCGTGTCCATGACCGGGGCAGGGCTCATAACCTATTGAGAGTATAGCGAGACGGTCACGCGCAGCTAGACACAAAGGTACGAATATCTCAGTATTCAAGTTGAAACTCAGATTAACAAACGTTGTACCTAGACACAAAGGTACGAATCTAATATAACGTTAGACCTCGAGTCGAACGTTACGAAAATGGATAATTCTATTAAGAAACCTCTCGTGGGAAACAAACCCCAGGGTTTGTAGCTTAGTAATCCAAACCCATGTACAAATCAAACAATAGAGGGTTTCTCGCTAACGGTCACTGGCCGGCAACCGGGAGTAGCTCACATTGTATATAGTGGTTGTAGACTTGTACTTAGTCTACTGGCTGGTGTGTCCTAGCTGCAAACAAAGGAAATTGAAATCAAGTTTGATTCAAAAGTCTACTACTCTAGTACCTGTGTTCATAAATTCTCACAATATAATATTTGTGGCTTTTGTTGTCAGGCAGGACATACACGAGCAACATGTGAAGTACTGGGTTCAGTGATGATTCAAACTTTGTAGTTACTTACTTTAGTGGCCTTTGTTGATACCTTATAGCACAAGTAATAGTGATTTTTAAATTGATTGCCAGACGAACGGCAGACAGCGCGTGCCAGTTAGTTGAATAACTTCGACAACTTGAAGGTGAAAGAAAATCGCCCGTTTGGCGCCGGTGGCTACGGAGGCTATTATTGGTTAACGAAGGTTTCTGAATAAGGTCTATTTTGGGGGTGGGGTTTGTAAGGGTTTGTTTCCCACGGGGGGTTTCTCAATAGAATTATCCTACGAAAATACTAACTTACATCTCAGTATTCGAGTTGAAACTGAGATGTTTGGATGCGGGTACCTGGGCTTATAAGGTGAGTCTCCCAGGTACAGTAATTTACGCTAAGCTAAACTAAAAGATGGACAGCGCACGAGTTGGCCACGACACATCGACCTCATTCTCCGTTTGGATGCGCTCGCACTTGGTGTCCTCTCCTCTGGCTCTATTCTTCGGCCGGTTGGTCCATCTCCCTCTCGGCTCTTCCTCCTTCGGCCTTCTCTCCTTCGGATTCGTCGGATCTCAACACATGTTGACTTCTTGCATTCAGGTTCGAGCTTCAGTTCATGGGCTCAGCGGCCCGCAAACTGCACCTTGCAAAGTATGCTTGCGTGTTACCTACTTTCCGATATATGAGTCTTCGTATACATATCGCATTCCAAATTCAGAGAAGATCCTGGAGTCCTGAGTGGACATGAGAACGAGGCGAAAGGTTGCAAGGGAAGATCGCCATGGAACTGAAGCGATACAACTGTTAGTGACTGGATGATAGGACGAGAAAACAAAGTACCGAACGAGTCCCGCGTTGAATTGAGGGGTGAAGTCGATCGGATTGCCCTGGTCATTCTTGGCGAAAGAAAATTCCATCGTGGATAACATGGTCACGATAGCAGACCACACAGAGGCATTACCGACATACCGCCCTAATTGGAGAAGGTTGGTCTATCGCTTGCTATACGACAATGCAACAACTCAACCCACCTGGACATACGCGCCGGCCTCAGCCAAAAACGTATCCCGAGGGGTCATCGTCTGTTAACACGCCGTTGACGTCTAGAAACCTCTCCGGCATGAAACGAGATGCATCAGGATACCGCTTTTCATCTCGTGAAATGGCCCTGCAATACGAGCATCAGCATCTCGAAACCTGTAAAGAAAATCTATCTGACCAGACGTTGCACATGACGGTCGTTCCTGATGTGCGGCGTTATAAATGATTTGATCAACGGATAAAAATAACAGACCTCGGAATGAAATAACCATCGTATATGTCATCACTCGAGGTAGCATGTGGAAGATCTACATGATTATCTTCAGCAAAGGCAAAATAACACAGCGCGGCAGATTACCAAGGGGTAGAATGGGGTGCCATCGGAAAGTCTCCCGCAGAATGGCTTCGACATACGGCAGCGATGCTCTGTCCTCAAACGTAGGTAAGCGATCTCTTCCGATTACCGAGGCGATTTCGGCTTGGGCGCGTCTCTGAACATCTTAATACAATACCATAGCGAGAACAAAAATCATCAAAGTCGAAGAAGTCTGTGAAGAAGTTAAGCAACGCAGACATGATTCGGGAAACCGCTGACCGTCTCATATGCACCTGTGCACCTGCACAGTATATCTGTCAAGGATATAGTGTCCCTTGTAACAAAAAGGTGACGTACCAAAAACTGCAGCTGCGGCTGCTCTCTTCAAGGTAACCTCGAACATTGGCTTGGACGTCTCATCTTGCTTCTCCATCCGTTGCAAATTTTCTGCCACCATTGAAAACTGGCCAAGGAACGATTTTCCAACCTTTCCAGGCATGCGATCGATGTCTAGCGCCGAGTCTGCCCTACAAGACTATACCTGATACATCTCAGTTGCAACTCGTGCGTGCGCAAGCGGGTGGTTGAAGTCCATGCTACATTCTACATATTTCAAGTCTCACATACCACGTGCAGAAAACGGAGCTAACGAAAAGGGTCAAGCAAGGGGTTGTCAAATGTTGGACAGATTGGCGGTGTGGGCCTTGGCAAGAAAGGAAGATATACATATACAGCCCATTCACCTTATAACATTTCATACTTCTGTTCGGAAAACATTCACAAGTTCCGAATGGGCACGAGAGCGTGATGAGATATGGCAAGGGAAGACCATAGGGGAGCTAAAGCGATGAAATTGTTAGTGACAGGAAGATGGAATGATATGAGAAAAGCAAGTACTGATTGAGTCCTGTCGTGAATTGGGGGGTGAATTCGATCACTTCGCCCTGGTCATCTTTGGCAGAAGAAAACTCCACCGTGGCCAACATAGTAACAATAGCGGACCATAAAGAGGCATCAGCAGCATGTCGGCCTGATCAAAGAATGAATCAGCTCTATACTGTGATGAAATAACCCAACCCACCTGGACATGCACGCCGGCCAAAGCCGAAAACATATCTAGCAGGGTTATCATCTGTCAACGCGCCGTTGACGTCTAGGAACCTTTCTGGCACAAAACGAGATGCATCAGGGTACCGCTTTTCATCTCGTGTAATGCCCCTGCAATGTAACATCAGTATTTTGAAAGCTAGAGAGGATCTATCTGACCATGCATTGCACATGACGGTTGTTCCTGGTGTACGATATTACAAACGATGGACTCAATAAATGAGAATAACAGACCTTTCGGTATGAAATAACCATCATATGTATCATCACTCGTGGTGACATGTGCAATGCCTACAAAAATACCTTCAGCAAAGGCGAAATAACACAGTAAGAAAGATTACCAAGGGGTACGATAGGCTGCCATCGTAAAGTCTCACGCAAAACTGATTCAATATATGGTAGTGACGTTCTGTCTTCAAAGGTAGGTAAGCGATCCCGGCCAACCACTGAGTCGATCTCCGCTTGTGCGCGTCTCTGAACATCTGGATACAATACCATGGCGAGAGCAAAAGTCATCAAGGTCGACGTGGTCTGCAAAGAAATTCAGGAGTTGACAATATGCCCCGGACACCCGCTAACCGTCTCGTATGAACCTGAATAGATATGTATTAACGAGAGGTATACCACCCCTTGTAAAAAGATGACGAACCAATAATAGCAGTAGTAGCTGCTTTCTTCAAGGCACCCTCAAACAATGATCGGGATGCCTGATCTTGCTTCTCGATTCGTTGAAGATTTTCTGCCACCATCGAAAACTGACCGAGTGCCGAGTTTTCGACCTTGACGATCATGTGATTAATAGCTGGGACAGAGCCAATATTTCTAAAAACGAAAGATGCCCACCATATGGTCTTGCGCATATTGGAACGGCACGTCGGTCATTTCTCTCATACGATCAGACGACGTTCGAGCATCGCGTTTGATTGAGGATCCCCAGCACCAGTCAGGTAACTTCAGTACTGCACAGTACATAATGTCAGCTATTTTCACGAGGAAAAGAGACGAGCTTACAGAAAGGGAAGGTTTTGAGCAAGATTGCTTTCTCTGGGGTCACCACCTCGAGGCCAATAGCCAGTGCATTTTCTGCGATTCGAACCAGAGGATCATCACGAGGACTAGTTTGGTAGCCGTAAGTCGCTGACATCGCAACTGATGACGAGAATCTATGAACAGGTTAACAATCATTCGATGTTTACAAACACATAGACTGACGTTGCAAAGTGAGAATGGTAATGTTGAGGGTCATCGATTAGATTGACAATCATCTCACGAGCCTGCTTGATCTGCATTGGACGGAACTTGAGCGCAGAGTCAGGACGGAAAGTTTGATGGAAGAGTCGTCGGGAAAGACGCCATTCGTCGCCATAGCCTACGAATGCAAAGACGACCGACCAACCAAACCTGCCTGTATTCCATAATAATCAAATGGAAGAGTGTTAGAAGAACGCACGGTTCGACTGTGGCTAAGTATGGCCGATCGGAGTAAATGCGAGAACGCTTGTCCAACAGGGCTTCTGCAACGTGCTGAGAATTGATTACGACAACTTCCTGGCCTAGAAGTCGCACGAAAAACAAGTCTCCTGATATGATGATTTGCACCATATATGCACCGTGGTACTATCTGACCACGTACCATAAGCAGCAGCCCATTCGGTGTAAGTTAACCATGCCGCCTTGCTGTCGAGAGACAAGATGTTTCCTAATAGTGGGAGCGGCATGGGGCCAGGGGGGAATTTGTTCTGTCTGTTCCTGATGAACCTCTTGAGGGATGCGATGACAAAAAAGGAAGTAGGTAAGACGGCGAGGATAGCAAGGCGACCATCAACTGAAGGAAACATGATTAGAACGGTGCGTAGGGCAGATACCCAACGCACAAAGTGAACTTTATAACTGCATGAAAACTGTTTTCCACACCCTGGGGCGGCCTGTACGTGGTTCAACTCCCACTGGGCTTTGTCCAACGCAAAAAAATTCCCATGACTAAAAATTGTCAGAACATTTTGCTTGTTTCAGTATATACCCTAGACTCGTGACCAGTCCGTCTATGAGGCAAGCCATCGATAGCCTCATAGACGGAGTGGTCACGACATCAGGAAAACCTTGCCATGTAAACTTACAAACACATAGGACTTGAAGATGACAGGAGCGGCAGTAAGTCAAACATTTGCCTATGTCTGTTTATTCCCACACTCACATGACTTTTAACATTCAATATTCAACGTTCAACGTTCAACGCTCGACGTTCAACAACTTCCTGTCTGCACTTGTACATTCTTACTGTGTACCCGGCGCAGGTATGTTTTTTTTATTCTTAACTCTAACCATCTATCGCATTTTACAGGGAAGCGCTGGCCATCTGTACTTCCTGTTCGGCTTACTAACCTGCCGTCATTCAGTGATATACTATCTTTCTACAAGGAGGAGATCCAAGGTAACACAAACTACCTATCGCTCATGGCAACCTCTCGCTCTATCACCAAACAGGAAGCTCTGCATGAAATGAAATCGTCAAGAAAACTGTGCGAGAGCATCACAATATCCTCGAATGTCTCCGACCTCATACCGAGGCCTATAATGCCTACGTCAGTTTTTTCAATGGTTTTGTCAAACTCCACGCTGCCACAAAAAGGTACAAGAGATCACGAGAGAGATGTGGTGGGTGTTAATACCCCTCGGCGATTTCGAAAAAGATTTGCTTCGGAAGAGGGCTGAGAATTGAGAAGGATGAATTCAGCGTAGTAGCCAGCATATCAAATTCATGCTATTATAGTTTAGACTCGATATAAACTTTGAGTTAATTTTGAAACATAAACTTACGTATTGCCAGTCTGCGAATGTCAACGAACATGCGAGCTCCGATGAATTGGTCTAGTTGTGAACTGGGGCGAGTGTGAACTACGCTCTAATCATAACTGAAAAGACATCTACTGTGCTCAAAATTATCACGATAGTAGACTACACACCCCAAGAACGGGACAGACCTTATGATCATTCGTTCTGATGCCGTGCACCTCGTACTTGCAGAGTGGTGGTAGAGATTGAAGACCAAGTAATGATTATTGCGCCACCGGCCTGGGTATATCAGTGGAGTGCCCGAGGTGAAGAATGCGTACCTTGCTGTGTGACGCTGGCGCTGGCGCTACTGGAGCACGTCAAGGTTTGCTAACTTTGCTTCATTAACAACAAGATCGGATAAACGGGAGATACTCGATGCCGCTGTTCACGCGCACGGCCAAGTCTGGCATTTGAAAAGACCCCAATATGGGCTCGTATCATCTTTCTAAGCGTGATCATCAGCATACACTTATTTTTAGAGAAGATATGGTCGGCGCTCCAGGTCTCAGTGTTACACCGCCCACCTTATCGTCCGAAAAAAGCAGGATTCGACGTGTTATCTCGCAGATGAAAAGCCTGTATAGAATTATTCTATCATAAGAGGTTGCTGTGCACCTGCGTGTCGACCGGATCATATTTTAGAATGACAACTCGTTCCGACTATGAAACCTAGCAAACGGTACACACCGCACAGATAGGACACGATTGACAAGATGAGGATGACAAGGCAGAAATGTAGAACATAAAAGACTGTTCCAAGCGGAAGGGATAGTGATGTCGTGTGTCCCCGCACCAATATAAAATGCAACTCCACATTACTTTGTTTAAGAGATGAACATCGAAAAACGGCTAGTAGGAACACTTTTTCTCGCGCAAGCACACAAAACGTTGCACGGCCGGATATTTCTTTACGACGCTTGCATATACATAAGATCGACATCTTGCCGCTGCTGCAGAGATGTAATGACACGCCTATGTGAATGCAATCATGAGATGGGGCAAGGCTAGCGGGGCTCACCAGCAGTATCCTGTATCATGGCGTCAGATATATATGGCATGAATGCCCATAGAGGTAGGCCAACGTTGCATCGAGGAAGGACCCGTGAACCGATCCGATCAACGGTGTTCAGCCTAGTTGCGCCGCGTCACAAGATTTTGGAAACGGATCGGGTTTCTGAAGAGTCAACGAATTCGAAAGCAATTATCTTGTTAATCAGAGACAGATGTCGCCAAACCATGCCATTCAGTACACTTTGCACCGTGGTACTATTACATGACAGATCACCTCAAGTACAAAGCGAAGTCTACTTCGAATTCATCATCGCTCGGAGGTGTCTTTCTCTCGCCGTGTTCACACTTTCAAACGAACACTGAAATGGTTCAGGGTGACTTCAGTAGAGTCAGCCGCAAGTTCTTGAGTACATATCAGGCTACTTACATCGCCAAGCCGGTGGTGAACTCCGGCTTCACCTCAATCCTGTTTCCGTTTGAGTCTTTGGCATGATCGATGCGCAAGACGGCGAGTATGGCAGCAGTTGCAGTCCAGAGACTATTCTCTGCAAACCAACGACCTGCCAAGGAAATTTGACATCCTCAGCACTGCCAGATCAACCATGAATAATCCTACCAGGACAAATACGCCTTGCAATAAGGGTCAGTGAATGACTTTAAATGATAGTAAGTGCAGAATATTCACCTGCCATGACCAAAGGCAAAATGGTTGACGAAAGGGTCCTTCAGCTTCCCGTCAGCTGTCAGATGGCGACTTGGATCGAAGCGTGATGCATCGGGATATATGTCTTCATCCCGAGAGAGTGCCCTGAGTCACGCTCAGCTCAAGCCGCCGTTACATGCACTCCACCATGACATACCACTGATTAACCATTACCATCGCACCTGATTGCACTACAGGTGAATTAACGACAACCTCGACACATACGACTTCGAACCTTTCGGTATGAAGTACCCGTCGTAAACATCATCATTTGATGTCGCATGTGGAATTCCTGTGCAAGTGGTCGAACATTCAAATAGAGCTATATTATTGCGGACTAACCTAGGGGAACGACAGGATACCATCTCAGGACCTCGCGGAGAATGGCATCAAGGTAGGGCATTGACGCCCTGTCATCGAGGCACGGCATTTTATCATGTTCTACAGCTTGGTCGATTTCTGCACGAGCCCGGGCTTGGACGTCAGGATAGAGCACCATGGTCAGCAGGAATATCTGCAATGCGGCTGCACTCTGCGGGACATCAAAGTAAGAATCAGGGCTGCTTAAGTAGCGACTCACAGTGTCCATGCCAACTAAGATGCCGGATTCCCGTCAATGGATAAATTTTGTCCTGGTAAAAAAACTCTTACCTATGTACCCCGTCAACGCAACAGCCTTCATGGTGTCTTCATCAGCGTCGTCGTGAGCTTGACTGAGAAAGTCAGCGACCAATGAGTGTGAAGCAGTGCCATTTGCCTTCACGCAAACAGATCAGGCAAGATTTCTACCTAGAGCACTGCGCAAACGCACCATCTGTGCCTTCACTTCATTGAAGGGCTCGTTCAAAAGCTGTTGAGCTAAATCTCTACAGCGTCCCATCAGGGCAAATGCTCCACCGAAGCACCAGAACGGTAACTTTTCGACTGCAACTTTGTGTTGAATGTTCAAAATTATGTCGTCAATAAAGGCACTCACGGAAAGGAAAGGCTGTGAACATGGCAGCCTTCTCGGGAGAAGCAATATACTTGCCAATATCAAAAAGTTCGCGCGCGCGGAAAAAAAATGGGTCTTCATGTCCGTGAGCACGGTATCCATATGTCACAGCCATGATTAGGGATGCCGCGTATCTGTCACAAAGATTGATAGTTAACTGGACCATACATCACTACGACATCGCTGGATCAAGTACGAACGTTTCAGTCTGATGCTGCGGGTCACTAATGGCATCCAAGAGATTAACCACTAGCTCATTTGCGTGGCGAGAGTACATCTTGTAGTGTGAGACCGAGACTTCGGCCCTGAGGACTTGATGGAATATCTTGCGATGTCGCCGTAAAGTCTTGTCATACGGCAGGAGCACAGTATTGAAATCCAATCCGGCTCTGTATCGTCAGTGAATGAATAACAAACTGAATGAAACCCGACAATGCATACAATTCGTTGGTCCGAATAACGGGGCGAGTAGAGTAGGTTGCAGAACGCCTGTCGAGCAGCTCCCGCGCGACCGTTTCAGAGTTTATGATAATCAAGTCGATCCCAAATATGCAGGAGTGAATGATATTTCCTATGATCAAAGATGAGATTGAATCTGAGAGCTTGGCAAAGAGGCCATTGGTCTGCCACCAACCATATGTCTTTCCCCACGCGGTGTATGTGAGCCAAGGTCGTTTAGTATCCAATTGCAGCGCGTTACCGAAAAATGGTAACGGAGGAGGGCCAGGCGGCAAAGGTAAAGGGTAGACACGTCTGCGAGTCAGACGCGAAACGACAACCAGGGCAACAATGCACGATATCCCTGAAGCTAGAATATGAGTGGAGAGCATTGCAAGGGATTATGGTCGAGTCCAAGACACTTCACCTCATAGAAGGCGTCTTTGACCCGAAGAGCATGCTTGAGTTTAACAAGACAGATGCTCACAGTACTTGTGACAAAATTTTGCACAACCCTGCGCGGCTGGATTTTTGAAAAACTCAAAATGGTGAGGGCCATTAAGAAATGAGCTAGGTGCCGGCATCATTGTACGTGTCAGGCCCGGGAAACTTAGGCTCCGGTGTCTCCACAATCTCACCAGATACACATGCCGTTCTCGCAGATTTAGAGACACCTATCAAAAAGGCTTGACAGGGAAGCAAGCCGCGTGGGGCCAGCAAGAAGTACCGAGGTCACAGAGCCGAGTCCTTCCCAACTCCGTTGAGCTCGAGAGAGCCGAAATTTAAACTTATCACTCACCTCACTCTAGAATCTGTTGTGATTAGAATATGTTGGCCGTAGACTTTCTTGTGAACACGACGATAGTAACATGCATAGTCCTTCGTGGATACATTACAGGACTTTACAGGCTACACTAGTACATTGTGCGACGCTTTGCGACTTGGGGCTGCAACATTTTCAATGTCCGACATGCCCAAAAAGTCTCTGCACAACTTGTCAGTTCTTAACATCGCATCATACAATGAGCTCATTTTTACGATTCATTACTGTCTCGAACACGTCAATTTAGCAATCTCCCAGCCCGCAGTTTTGCCACCGTTCTTGCCGCTACGTAGTGCGCGCCGGAGGGGTACACTCCAAAACTACGTTTACATAACTTATGTCTGACTTGGCTACTAGGGACGCTCACACCTGGGAGCTTACGGTTTATGCTCAAGGCACGTAGTCTTGGTGCTGAGCCCAGATAGCGCGCGCTCGTTGTAGCAAGAAACACATGCCATCATCGATCCCGAAAACAACTAGAGATGTACCGTGCCCACTGGGACGCATTTTTTCACGGGACACGCTGCAAGTAAAGATGGGCTCCTCTCAGAAACAGCGTGCCTCATGGGGTACGCCGTTTCCATCAGAAAGGCAGGAACCGGATCTTCAAAGCACTGGTGAAGCACTTTTGTTGTCAGCATTGACGTGAATCAGCACACGGACACTCACCAAACGTAGGTGGAACAAATCGCACCAAGGTGCAGGATATATTCTACATACTGAACATATATATAACTAGCTACAATTTTTTTGCATCGAAAATGACTCGGAAACAAATGTTTTCCTCCTCCCGAACATTACTCATGATTATCGGCGAGTCGGTGAGTTGTGGCATGCTTGGGATATACGGTCACAGCCATAATTTCCCTCTATATTTTTTTGCGACAGTCACGGCGACTGACCAGCTGCTTACCATAAGCAAAAACTCCACTTTGGCGTTATCTCGAATTGTTGTATCCAACGCCTTCAGATCTCAACAAAATCTTTCCTCAATTTGGGGGAGAGGAGGGTTAGAGGGGCATCAGAATTCTTCTAGATTAAGTAGTTTCCTACCTTGTTGCCGAACCGCTTTCCAAAATGAAGATGTTGAGCACAGTCTAGGGACCTTTTTATTGTGAATGCCGTGAGGTGCGATTTCTGGTACCCTGTCATCACTCGGACCTTCCTTGGTTCCTTCAATCCCAGAGAAAACAAGGCAGTGATACCCTCACGTTTGTGATGTCGCGAAGGAAAATAGGGAGCCAAGCTAAAGATTGTATATATTGTTACTTGCAGTTTTCGAAAGTCTACGACTGTGATGAAGTTCGAGGAGGCTGTTTCCGCACCTTGTTTTCTCAGGGATTGCAGGAACCAACTAATGGTAAGTGATAACAGGGTACCATGAGCGTGTACTCCGATTCAGGTTTTAGCCTGAGGGTTTGAAGTTGTTCGAAGGAACTAACTCGGTAAGGAATGACACTTTAATCAAACGTTATTACAAACATGGTTATCTTCATCCGCAAACCATTTGGTCATCGAGATGTGAGGATATACCGGGTTATGGACGAGAAACTGGTACCCGAGGTCATGTTTCCTCACCGTATTATTTCATAAATAGGTCACAAATCACTCGTCATGAATACCAGGATATAAGTACCCAGTACTTGGAACGCATTCCAATCATTCTCTCACTAAATTCCTTGTCTGCACACTAGCTTCTTACAATGTCAACTAACACGCCCTCCACATCCACTCTCGATGGTAGTGTACGTATATTCCTTCTGCCACGTTGGTATGCCCTCAATATTTTCTCGAATATGCTTAGATCCTAGCAAGCATCCGCCAGAACATCGCCAATTTTCTTCAGCGCTGCGGTTGGCAGTATATAGACGTCGCAATCGACAAAGAATATTACTCCGAATGCTGCCAGGGGGCAATCAGTCGTGGCTTTCCGATGGACGGGAAATATTCCATCCGCACATACATGGAAGTTGGTGTGGCCATAGCGTCTAATTGTTACGGCCACCTTCCTGACCATGCGGCCAAGATGTGGATGTGCCTCTTCACTTCTGCCGCCCTCCACATTGATAGCATGGCGATCAGAGGAGAAGACATGGTGCATGTCTACCATTTCAACGAGCGGTTTGTGAGCTGCCAACCACAGGGTGATCCAATCTTGAATGCAATCGATGTGCTCTTGCGCGAGGTCACTTGCCTTCATTCCCCGCTGGTGTCAAATCTTATCATTGCGTCCATACTCAACTTCGTGTCTTCCAACTGCCTTGATAATGAGACTAAAGACATGCAGGTATGGTTTATATCTGAATAACACGTTAATCTGACCTTTTTTATTGTAGATCTCGCCCAAGGCTCCCTTCTACCCAGCGTATTCTAGGGTCTTATCAGGCATGTCGGATGCATATGGGTTATTTGTCTTCCCTTCCACGCTTCCGATCCGGGAATACATTCAATGTATGCCGGATCTAGTGACTTTCATCAACCATGAAAAGTAAGTACATCGGTGACTTCCATTTACTAGGCTTCCTAACCCGCCATTTCAGTGATATAATATCTTACTACAAGGAGGAGATTGAAGGTGATACCACAAACTACTTGTCTCTCATGGCAGCCTCTCGTGCGATTGCCAAAGAGGATGCATTGCATGAACTTATCGAGACAACCGTGCAAGCGCATCACAACATCCTCGAATGCCTCAGACCTTGTACCGAGGCCTATGACGCCTACGTCAGTTTTTCCAAAGGGACTGTCAAATTCTATACTGCAGCAAAAAGGTACAAGGTGAAGGAGATCATGGCCGAGATGTCCTCTTCTTAATGGACGTTAATACCCCTTCTTACTATGATACTTTCTGTTGACCACCATATCTTGACTTAGTCACTTGTGCAACTGTACCCGGTCTGTCAGTGGGGCGTTACTCGACTGATTATCCATATGCTCTATTCGCTTTGTATGTTCTTCGGGTTTAGTATATTATACTACGTTAGACAGTTCAATAAATCACCTTGTTACCATTTGCTCTGACTCGCATTACCGTACCAGGTGCAGCGCGCCTGAAGTTCCAGCTCATTCCAGACATATAGTATCTGCCTGTGGTTGGCATGCGCGCGCAGAGTATGCAGCACTGAGGTAAAGGACGGATGAGAAGGATATTAGAAGTCAGCCGTGCACGCTAGACGCCTCTCTGTACCTAACATAGTACACGGTATTAAATAAATACCGTGCGTGTAGTTTCACGACGCACATTTTCACCTCACCCACATAGTGTTGTGCTCGGCCATTGGGACTTCGTGTGCTGCACAAATTGGTAACCTGAAGCCCAACAAGAAGACACGTACAGAGTAAGATCTATGTGAACTTCCTGTGCGCGGCTTCTGCATGAGGAAAACAATGGTGATATCTAGGACACTGAGTGAGCTTCGTCGCTGTAATGGCTCATTGCACGTTACATAATGACAGAAGAAGACAAACACTTCACGGAAAACCCATCCTCCAGGATCCCTCCTGGGAGCTACCGTCGGAACCAGCACTTATGCGTAATCGACACTGGAAAATGATCCGTACGAGGGAGCGGAAAGGGTTCAGACAACATTTTCTAATTTAAATATCCTGGGCTGATTCGCTCACATGTATAGTACTGCTAGTTCTTCTGTACTCTTATCCCTTTCTCCAATCTCTTCTCGACAATTAAATATACTTCAACACAAAGATCGTGAGCCCGACTAGGTAAAGATATCACGGTCCTGGTGTAATACTCAGCTATACCATAAGGCTACAATTTTCCTGTTTCGACGGATGAAAGGAGGGGTGGTGTATATATCGTTGAGTAGGAGTTAAGAGATGTGGTGATATACTATTACATAGTCACTGGGTTACCTCGAGCATATGCATCGCACTATGACGAACTCGAGAAAGAGGTTCCTTTCCACCACTTGCTGACTTTGGCTACAGAGTAGCGTGCACTCTTAGCCACGCCAGCGCTTACTATGCCCTTTAGTGACTGTACAGTTGCTGGGTACCGCACGATCTTCGTGATTTCTGGCAAGAACATCAGCATGAAGATCTCAAGATACGAACAGAAGAACATACCAGAGTCAAGAATCGAGGGAAGCTCCTTGTCGCCTGCGACACGGAGCCAATAGGCGCTTTCATCCGCCTCTCTAGGTGGACCACGCCCCTCGGCACGCTGATGAACGTGCTTCAAGAGCTCTTCCGGCAATTTCTTAAGATGCGCTGCTCTCGCATGCGGACTGGTATCCTGTTCCACGCTCTTGGAACCCGCCGCCCACCGAACCCCAGGAAGGCCCTGCGCAAGCCTCCAATACAACTCCCGAAACTGGTCCTCCTGACGAGAAACCATATTCTCCACCTTTCCTCGATTCTCGGCTGGTAGCACCATTCGAGGGTCACCAGAGTAGCTTATTCCTGCTATAGCTGAGAATAGCTCGCGTTGGGTAAAAGATTCCGGGAGCATGAGAAGCGCGGTGCGAAGCGCAGAAGTGAGGTTAACTTGTTGAGTCAGTCGTACGCGTGCATCGTCCTTAATGATCCGTAGAGGCTTGTGCATTCTCCCCGCAAGATAAAGTGTGCGCCAGTTAAGTAGGTCAGCACATAGCGTGTCGACGGTCGTTACTCCATACTTGATATTCTACGGCAGTAAAAGTAAGCGAATAGCGGAATGGTATGAACGAAAGTGACGTACGACCCCCTTCACTGGCACAAAAGTATTGAACCAAAGCCCAGGGCTGAGCTCTTGCGTTTTGGCGACAAATGACGACCCCAGTACGCGTGCATGCAGGGGATAATGACCGGGATGTTGTTGCATGTTAATTGAGTGCCAGTGATCCGAATGCGTGACCGCGAATATAAAGTCCAGCATCGGCCTGTCTTCCTTATCCTTCTGCTTCTCATACCCAGCCTGCTCAAAAACACCAGATCCATAGGCAAACGCATATCGAATGGGCGCTTCGAACGATCCTACAATGTCTTCTAGAAGGGCGCGAGTGGAGTCTGGTACCGGTAGGACTTGGTTCCGCCCGAAGCTTGCAGGAAGAGTTGGGAGTGCTTGTCGTTGACGGGGAACGGCTGGACGCGGGCGCGGATATAATTGTGACTGACGAGACTTGCTTGTCTCTGGCTTTGAGATGTGGAGTGGTGGAGTGAGGACATTGTGAGAAGTGGTGGAGTCGGTTGTTAATGAGCGAGTAAGACATTGTAGATGATGAGCTGATGCCCGGCTAGCTGATGAGCGAGTGGTGGATAACATACTGCACGATGACAGCAATAGATGTGACACTGACGATGATGGCAGCTAGATTCAAGTTCAGTAGCACTCTCGATCGCACCTAAACCACGTGACTATGAACGTTTTTGCGGCTGACGCGGTAGTCCGGCATTAAGACGTCCCGCATCCGTATGGATCAACGCCTGCAAATTCCCGCTACCGTTAGGGAGCGGGTTATGCAGGTTTTGATTTTCACGTTCAAAAACCTAGCCTTTTGCTAGTCTTCCCTCGTACTGTGCACTATCTCATGCTTGTTGCAACGTTGATCTGTCTCTAGCTTCCGAATCATCATGTCGTTCGTCGGCTGCTTGCCCGTATCTGTCCTCGAATCGCTTTTCTCCGAAGTTCTCACAGCCTCTTATGAAGGTCGCTCACTCACCACTGACGTCGAGTTCGTGGTCATGCGCGCTCTCGATTCTGATTAGTAGTTGTTGGGATAAACTGGATTGCTGTGTGGCGCACCGTCGGTCAGGAAGACGAGACTCCTGTTCACAATCCTCGTTCTCTCTCTCTGTCTGGCGTTTGAGGTGAGTGTCTCAGTTTGCTTTTCTTTGGAATTTCTGCGAACTTCGTTTTGCTTTTTCTAGACACTTCGTGCGTATTTCCACGGTGATGATGTCAACCATGTTGAAGCTGCGCATGGTGCCTACTTGCGTTCATCCCATTAGTCGTCCCTTGGTGGGGCAGTTTCATTGTCTCGCAGACGATCTGCATCCATTGTTTTTGACTTTTTCTGGGTCATGTCAATCTGGGATTCGTATCGGCCTTTTCTTGTCTGATGTTGAGCTGCTTAACCAGGTGTGCTCTTTGCATGGCTTGGCACTTGGGCATTCTCATTCAGTTGTCAAGCTACGCAGTTTGTTATTGCAACATTTTCCCCATGGCAAGTGCTTGGCTTCAGACACACGTTCCAAGCACCGCGATTATACTGCATGTTGTGAGGTTGCAGTAGCTTCATCTGATCTAGCTAACTGCATATTAGATATGCTGATGAGCGCGCACACTTCTGCGATATCGAGCAATAATCTTTGGACTGTTGCACAGAGTATTTGCAGTGATCTAGACTCTGTTTGTCATCAAGAAGACCGTCGCAGGAGGACATCAGGAAAACCCTCCCAGGGGAAAAAATGTTATAATTTTCACTAAAAGTTCTAATTAGCCGTGTCTAAGTCATCGCAATCGTTGTTTTCAAAGGCGGAGCATATGTCCAGGACTTCCATAGCGTCTTGGCATGGCCTGTGCTTTGTGGGTACCAAGGATGAATTGTTGAATAGGATCATCGACCATAGGTCCAAGGGTATGTGCGCCCTGTATTCGCAGGATCGTCGATCAGCTTGTTCTCAAGTGATTGACGAGTATCGCGCTGAAAGTTTACCAGAAGGCGACATTGGATTTAACAGGCCTACGGATAGTTATGATGATTTTTCTGATCAGCGAGCCAACAGATGTTGAATTTACAAATTCATCTTTTGAGTTTGTTGCGCTTGTTGCGCTGTCGCAATGTTGAATATGATGGTGATAGTCTCTCGTGGCTGAGAAAGCATTTAAAATCGCACATTGGTGTCCTTATAAAGGGTAAGCGAACACAAGCAAGGCTTTCGCCTCCGCTGCGTCATCATGCAGGATTGTACAGTAACGGAAAAATGTGGAAACTTGGTACAATAGGGCAAGTCGGGTAGCGGGCTTTGCCACTTTAGATGGCGCTATACACTTATATCTATGTGGCCTTTGGCTACTTCGTAGGTCTGAGTGAATATAAGAGCGTGGTGGAATATTACAAGGAAAGACCATGACACAGCTAAAACAATGAGACTGATAGTGACACTGCAGGATAATAGAATGACACAGTGAACTTTGCAGAGTGCTACCCAGAACGAAATTGAAGTCAGAAACGATCCATTTGGATAAAGAGAGAACACCATACCAGAACTATGTCACTGTAGTGTGGACAAAACTCACGCGTTGTATTGTGGCGGCGGCGGCGGCGGCCCTCAATAATATCATTGGAGACACTCTACAGCCGCCTTGTGTCATGATATATGAACGCTGCAGATGCGAAATTAAGTGTATCCCTAAATTCGTATATAAACCAAATCTAAATTCAGGTCTTACCCAAATGAATTGAGCCCAGATTTCAGGAGTTGAACACACAGGCACGGCACACCAGTTCAGAAAGGATTCGAGCATGCATGTCCTATCGTGCAACGTAGCACGCTTGTCTCAGCGCTGCATTGAGTTTTTCTTCATTAACAACAGCACAAGGTAACTTGGAGGGATCTGACGAAAGGAAAAAAAAACTGTAGAATAAAGTCTGAGTTGAACTCGACAATATTTAGCGGGATAACATACCTGTTCGTAAGCCAAGTCCATCCGCTGGAAAAACTTCGGGAGATCGATCACTCTATATCGTATAAAAAACTGTCGTCATTTATATTGACATATGAGCCCACATGACCAACATGCAACTGTTGTAGAAACCATAAAAGCAAAGAAACAATCAAGGAGCGGCAAAAAAGGAGATATAGACCTGTGAAAGTCGCAAGTGGAGATGCCGTAGATAGGCACATATACAAAGGAGAACAAATGCAACGGTATGAAATGAGAAATAGTGTACATAGGATATATCCTGAAATCAAGACCAGAAGGCGATGCCTTCCCGTAAATGAAGCATAAAATAAGAACCACACACCGCTCATATGCCAGTCCCACCCGAATGTTCAATGCCTTTACTGTCGTTTCAGTACATCGCCTCTACCGCCTAGATGCATTAGCCCAAGGACTCTTCGGTTTAGCTGCTTCTTCTGCCAGCTTTTGAGCCCTGAGTATGGCGCTCTTGTTGACGCGAGGAACGATGGAGGGAGCCTGAAGGCTGCTCAGACGGCGCACCGATCGTTGCGATGATGCGGCTCTATCGAGCTCATCCATACTAGCAGTGCTCGTAGTGCTCACTGCAGAACTCTCAGAAGCTTGAGAGGAGTAGCTATTGGTGATGTTTAAACTTGCCCTTGGGGCGACATGAGAGGCACGGGAAGATGCCCGAGACGGCACCGTGGAACTTGAACGGGTCCGAGGAGTAGAGTCTGGTCCGGAACTATCAGGATAAGCACTAAGAGAAGAGCTGCTTCTCGACTGAGTGCCAGGCACCTTGGGAACGGACGGAGTACGGACTGAAAATGTTCATTGCGTCAGTAACGAACTTTAAAAAAAATTGATCAACCGTAAAGTGCCATCGTGTGAAGAGAAATGGAGAGAAAACAGCTGCCAAGGACTTACACATGAAACTGCTCGGGGGAGGTCCGCCCTGCTTTCTGAGAGCTGCAGTCTTGTTGGTTCTAGGAACTATGGATGGAGCTTCAGCTGTACTTGCGACAGGTATCGATTGGCGACGTTTGTGCCCAGGAACATCGTCAAAAATATTTTTGCGTTCGCGTCTTCGCTCAGTCTCTGTATCTTCGCCTTCTCCCCCGGCATCACTAGGTGAACAAGATGTCTGCGAAGAGACAGCAGACCCATTGGCGCTGATTGCTACTTTTCCATCGGTGACCGAGCCAGCCATCGATGCACGTCTCCGCCCAGGAGGTAGGGTGGGCTGGGCGAGACCCAATCGTAGGGCGGCTGCCTTGGTCAACCTTGGGGTAATGGTGGGTGGCGCAGTAGACGCAACGGTGAGCGTATCAGAGCGCTTGTGGCCTGGAACACCCGCAAACGTCCTCTTAATCCTTTCCTTCTCCATCTCTTTCTCCGCTGCGTTCTCTTTCTCCCTACGAGGAAGTGGGATGCGGCCAGTACTAGCTGTAGACATTCGTGATTTGAGGGGAGACGCTTTTGAGCCGTCTGCAGCCAGCCCTTGGCGAAGAAGGGCAGCTTTTGTTGTGCGTGGAGATATATCAGGAGTTAGATGCGTTTTTGGAAGTGGCCGTGCACGAAATTGTTGCTTTTCATTGGGTGATCCATTGGAACCAAGGCTCGGGCGCGCTGAAAATTGCGGTGCGCGCGCATCCGAAGGCCCAGAGGACGGTGTAAAAACGCCTGGAGGGGCATTCAACCCCAGCTTGAGAGCTTCCAGGATCGCAGAGTCGATCGAGCGCACAGAACCAGGGTCGAATTCATCATTTGAAATCAGTTCTTCATCACTTGCAGGGAGATCGCTGATGGGAAAGGGAGGGCTGGAGGCAAATAGAGACGCTATTTGAATTTCTGCTTGCTCTTCGTGCTTTGCGCCTATTATTGCATCATTAAGTGAAGGCATTAATGTGAGGAGAACTTGGACGGCGCGTCTGCGCTCAAGAATATAGACCCAGACTGGACCGCTGAATGGGTGTTAGTGATGGGAGATACAATAGAAAGGGTGTGGGGATGAATGATAGTGTTACTAAATAGCCATCAAGATACTCACTGGTCAAGGAACCGAGCATCATCGCCGAAAAGCTCGAGAAATGTGTCGGGATCCGTCTCCGTATCAAACTCCATTTGGCGTTCTTTGATTATCTATAAGGCATGGTGAATCAATTTTTGCATCTCAAATCGAGAAGTTTAGAAATTCTTGAACGTGACTCTAGACATATTTCACGTGTCATATTCAGAACTGATGTGCGATACAAGGGCAAAGCATATAAACTCATGAAACCAATCCACACACCTCGAAATTTGCCTTCACAAGACGCTGTTCAATGTCTAGACGCTGCTCCAATGCGTGTGTCTTGATTATTGCGACAGTTCGCGTCAACCTGGCTGAGGGCGATGCAACTGAATGCATCCCATTCGAGGAATGAAGAGGTCCATGATCTTCATGTTCGTGAGGAGGGTCGTAGAACTCGATGGGATTGGCAGGGTATGGGGATTGTGAGGACATAGACTTGGACATGTGGGTATAGTTATTCCCTTACAGCAACTCGGACAGACTAGTAATAACCACAAGACAAAATGACAAGAGCAGTGGAAAAGCAACGGGCCAGAAAGAAAGGAAAGATAAACAAGGACACCCTTGAGCTCACCACCAACTATAATCTGGAATGACAGCCCTTTCCCCAAGACGACACTTGTGACCTGTCGTGGTCGTATACTGCTCCCGTGCGGACCTCGGACACCCATCCATCATGACTTTCAGTCTCTCCTTGAGGCAAGACAATACAGGTTCGTGGACAGCAACGAGAAGTGTGTGGAAAGAGCCAAAGCTAATGTTGGCACAATGACACGTATGACACATATGAGTTTAGATAACACGAGGCGGTACCACGGCCCCGACTGTAGCACGTAAGGATATCCCTTCATCAAACATAGAAGTAACGATATCATAATGATTTCCCAGTAACAATGCCGCTCTTTCTTCCCAAAGAAGGAATGAATGATGCCAAGTACGCTGATTCTTTATCGACTCAGAGGTCTCCGAATAATCTCCTCCTGTAACAGTATAAGCATGACACATTTCATCTATCGAGAAACACTCACAGCCCATCAGGCGCCTCAGTCAGTACCGAGTACCCTCCGACCATCTCTCTTGGCCAGACATCCCGCAGGAACCATCCAATGTGACCGACCGCACACCCAATTAGATCTCCCGCGGCCGCCTTCCATGTTCCACTTATTACCCAAGAGAAAATTACGAGGGCCAATGGCAAGTACGGTGCTGAGATTGTGAACAACCCAAAGAGCGATATTGGCGTGGATGGATGCCGACGGGACCACATATATATGGGCACGAAGGCAAGCGAGGAGGAGAGAAATGGAAGGTTGAATAAGGGAGACATGGCCTGTACCATGATGATTAAGATGCATGGGCGATGAGAAGTTGATACAACTTACCAGTAGCATCACGGATGACAGCAGAAGCAGCCAAAAGTAATCAGCTTTTCTGTTGGCAAATGAGGATTCTTCTAACATCCGACTATATCGCATGCTAGAATCCATGGAAGTCAAAACTTTAAGCGATGGAGATCAACAGCCGGCCTCACAAAAAGAAAAGATGGAAAACGAAGTCCAGAGATATCGATCCAAAGTAAAAGAATGTCGTGGCCATGCGCCAGGGCTGTACGCTCTATCAGCACGCACACAAGATGTTACCCCAGTCCAAAACATGACTCACTTGTGCATTGGTAAAAGCGGATTTAAAGCTAAAATACAGTTGCAGAGGTGTCACGAGTTGACATTGCTTAGGAACACGTCAGTTTCGTCACGGTAAATTGAGCATTCGCCTTCATACCACTGCTAAACTCGTGGCGACAGATAGCGCTAGCCATGCACGCGTTATCGGTGGAATCTGGGTCAACCAAGCTTCAATTCCGACGGGCATTCCTCAAGTTGCCAACTAAACCTCAAGAAATCGTCGAAACCTGCAAAACTAAGGTTGTGTGGTGAAGAGAGAGTGAGAAGGGAAGTAGTAATGCAAGATCCACGTGGTCCATCAATAATCGTTGCATTTCAAATTTACACTGCCAGCTTAAGTAACTACCGTACTACGCAGTGACAACTGTCATGATCAAACCATCATATATACGACTTCTGTAATTCTGACAACTACTTCCCTGGATTCTTGTCATTATTGTGTACAGGTGTACGTGTAGCCAATGTGTGTCCAGCATCTCGTATACGTACGATACGTGGTAGAATTATCATTTAATTAATTGTCGGTATTTTGACTCTCGTACATGCCTGCAATGCAAGTACATTCGATTTCATGATGCTTTCACAGCATCGGGGCTCCACAAAGCATGAAAAGAACGTAACACAGAGCGCCAGTGACACTCAGAATATGATCAACGCAACTCATTAACGAAGCAGCGGGGAACAGGCCGAGTAGAAGGCTGCCACTGTGTCATAGTGTGTAACATCCTTACTTCCTACATTTGTACTACATATGGTTACATATCCCAGTTGCCTAAGTACACCGCCAGGATGTCCAATGGAAAGTACTACACACGATGATTCAGAAAACAAAAATAGGGCATAGCAAGGTGGAAGTCACTCACAGGGATAGGTTCTAGCCATCACTCCTTAACAGACTTGAGCGTAGCTGACCTGGACGACTTGGACCCCGAAGCACTTCCGGATGGTCCTTCTAGCCCTACGGTGCCTAGGCGGGACCGCGAAGAACGAGAGCGATGGTGAATGACACCATTTGCATGTGGTATCGGAGGAAAAACGAAACCTGCATTAAGCTCGTCCTTCATACAGGCTGCCTCCCCACGTTCCATAGCAGTCGACCGGGTGTGCACTTTGGTTCCGAGTAGGAAAGGTTTCAGCGGTGATTTCCGTGGTGGAATAGGAGGTGCAGGGGGTTTGGAAGACGCCTTGGGAATGCGCGGCGGAGGCGGCCGTGGGGGCGGTAGCAGCAATGGCCGCACTGTGATTTGGCGGGGAGTCTGTTTGCCCTCCATTTCGTCATACTCGCGCAGCATTATGAGGAGTAATATAGCAAGGACACATGAGGCAGAAATTATCATCTGTGGGATGAAACCAATGTAGTCTGTCAAAAAAGGGTTAATTTTTTTCCAGAAGCCGAGAAGTTGAAAAAAAGTACCAATAAGAGCACCTGCGTGTATGGATAAGTAATTATTCGACCCAGCCCATTAAAAAATACTCACCATCATCAAGAGCCGGAGAATCTGGCATCGATTTCCTCAGCTGCGGGATGATAAGAACGATAGCAAAGGCAGAAACCAGATGTTTGGTCATGGACCTGATATCAACTAATCTGCGTGCCAGCAGAACATGCGCAATGGTGACGTGAGTTAACATCCAGTTGACGCCAAAGAGTAACAAAGCATAGAATCGTAATCGTCCAGGCCTCGTCACATATAAATCAAAGTCGCGAGTGGGAACTTGAGTCCCATTGATTATCTCGTAGCTTTCGAAGTCACTAGTTGTGACAAGAAAACTGGTTACTTGTTCTATCGTGGAGAGTTTCTGAATGGGAACAGTTGTATTTGAAGCGTCGACAGCCCGCAAGGTGCTGGGGAGAAGATACGTGTCAAATGGGTACAATGGAGCCCTGTGGACATCCAGCGTATGATCGCTGTCGAATCGAACGAGGTTCTCGATTCTGGTGTATATAATCATGAGCATTAGTCGATCCCAGCGCATCCCCTGGACTTACCTGCGCCGCTGACCCGTTTTACGAACGTATGGGATTGCGGAAGGTTCATATATAGCTACAGGTTCAGGAGAACTATCGGTGCATATCATCAGTCGCAGATTCATAAAGCTCAGTAAGGTTACCTACTTATCGGCATAATCCAGAGGGCCATCGAGGGCAGCCCACATTGACTCTCATGGACACCAGAGCTTCCGTCGAGTTCAAGACTGTTTCCACATGCAACAAGGGACCATGAGATAGTGACGGAGGGCTCGTTGACATCGACGTCGACGTTTTCACCTAACAGGACAATCTGCACGCGAGTTCAACAATAAAGCATCAAAGACGTATGGAATACTTACCCCTGGATCATTCGTTGCAATGTCGTTCAGCATGCTCTTGAAAAGGGGATCATCTTCCTCATCGCCACCGAGGAATGAACAAGACAGAGCAAGAATAAAAAGCAGGGAAAATATGAGAGCAAAAATAAGGATTGTCACATTCTGCAAAGGAACGACTCCGCCAGTGCCGGTGTGCAGATGAACAGCATCACCACGGGATCGACCAATGGGACTTGTGCCCCCCATAAAGGCCTGTACGACGTATTAGATGATGCACTATAATTCGATCCACAGCGCGTTTGATGGGATTCACTGGGAAGGGCGTCGGAAAATCCCAGAGAAAGTGGACAGCACTTCAGGTCCTTCCGAGTCCAGCGCTTGACTCACTTTCGAAAGTCCAAAAGAAGTTTCTCTCGATGACTTGCGTAATCCCGTAAGCCAAGCAAGATGCTATGGCTCTATTCGGCCTAGACTGCTGGTATTACGTCGTTCCAGAATATCGCGGAAGGATAGTACCATTTCACCGACCCTGTTCAGGCTGAAATCTAGTTCAATCTTCAGAGTAAGGAAGTGCGACTTGCCAGATGATGGTGGGACACAGTACTAGTAGTCACATTAACAATGCCATCATAGTACATATATAGGCACGTGACTTGTGAAAACTGGATCTCACAGCTGTTTTGCTCATCCTATTCCCCTAGGCAGACTTGAGGCAGACAATCTTAAAGTTCAAACTGATTACCGACTACTCGTCAAGCTTGTAGTATATGTATGCGGCGGAGCCTCGGAGCGCATAACATTATTTAAGTTTGTACGCAGTGTGAGAGCGCCAAGTGGATCGAGCCCTGGCCCCTCTCGTTAGTCGAAGTACTTCCTCCATCAATGATCTTGAATGCGGAGGAAACGCGTGCCCCTTAAGTTGCGCCACGTCCGCAATTTTTAGTCTATTTGCAAATTGTAGGTCTACCAATCGAGCTCCTGTGTTTAACCTTGCTGCAATTCTTTTGATAGCCGTCGCCGACCTCTGGATCCCATGCTATGTATGCGACATGCATCAAACCAGTGTACGCAATGCTGTCAGGAATATAAAGTTATGTGAAAAGGTGTTGATCAAATGAGACAGGCTTATCCAACTGTATGTTGTCACGGTCCTCTAATGAACACATCGAGCATGCTTGCGAGTGGTTCCTGCCGTAGGACTGATCCGTTCTCCACTGTTCCGGCTTTGATCACCACCATAATTGCAATTACCTCGGGTGGATCACTGATCATCGTCCTGCGGTGACTTTTACCTGAAATTGCACTGTCAGAGAATTTCGAAAGACTGATATGACGACGACTTACGGTTCCCCATCAAGTAGTTTTTTCAAAAGTGCAACCTCTTCTAGAGGACCTGCTGGATCGCCTTCCGGACCGAACACCTCCAATATGTTGCTAGCAAGATTGCGATAGACTCGGGCCCGCTTAAGTAAGGATGTCTTCGCAAGAACTTGGTGTTTATTGTCATGTTCAGTTGCAATCACAGCATTCCACCCTGTCTTTGCCATCTCTAGCAGATGCATACCTATTGACAGTGTCAGAGGAGAATATTTTTCATGATGCAGAATTCCCTACCGATCTGTGGATAGTTTTTTGGGTATATTAAAAGATACACGGCAAGTACGGTTAGCCCAACATCAAGAGCGACATGATAAGAACCCTCGTGAGAAGATCTGCTGAAGGTGTCCGTGAGCCGCGATAGATACGATTCGCGAAGCACAGGGTGGAGATTTTCTGGAAGGTCTGGAAGAGTTAATCCCACAAACTGCGTGCGATCGTCAATATCTGAAGAAGGAAAACAATATTTTTGCAGAGTATTGTCCAATTTCTCAAGTGCGGCCTCTGAGACAGGCAATGAAGGGATGGAGCCAAGCGTGCTGATGAAATTGCATGATGGGCAGGTACAGGAAAAGCCATAGGTGAGCTCGAAGATCTGCTGACGAGATTCTATTAAGGCAGGGTCCACATATGGAATACAGATCTGCAAGACGAGATCAGTTTAACTCTATAATGACCATCTAACATAGTTGAACAAAGTACCTCCTCCGTAGCCTTGATCTCCCGCAAAGCTACAATTTCCATCCGCACAGACTGACCTCGGCGGATCACGTATCTTGCAGCGGCGTTTGGAAGACACGAATGGTTGAAAAGGCGACTCGCAAGAGGGAATATGCCATGA
>JABBWF010000321.1:0-36001 GCA_016647645.1 Suillus variegatus
TTCATGCTCCACTTGTAGATACTGCATCCAAACAACCAGCTCAGAGCAATGCATACTAAAAGTTGGCAAGTTCTGTCTGTTCTGTCCAACCTGTGAATCCCATCATGTCTGTCCGCATTGACGTAGTCTGAACCGGACTTGAAGTCTAGTCACAAGCCCAGCATGATACCTGGATCGAACCTTAAGTTTGGTTCCTACGAAGAACCAGTTCGAACATGTTGGAACTCAATTTCATCCTACTTGGATGTCGACCAGTGCCATCCCAATGCCGCCACCACCTACCTTGACTCCAAGTCCTCCGAGTTTGCTCATCATCGGAAATAGATAGTTTGATTCATCTGATACTATTTTTGGTTTTCACAGAAGTACTGGGGTGTGTATACCCTAATGCATGGGATGTACATCAGTGTTCCCAAAGCCCACTACCCTTTGTCCTCCCACCGCAAGAACTTGCAATTTATGATCATGTTCCACACTAATACCTTAAGCCCTCTGGACAGACAATGGATGCCTAGATACCAAAGTGGTACATCCAGGTATTGCGCTCTCTATAAATGTAGTCTGACTTTACTTTACTTCAAGACTACTCATTGTTACAAGTAACATTGTCTACTTGACCCCCCTATTATTTTCCCTTTATCCTCGCCTTCACCTGCTACTGGCTTGTTCTCCTGTACCAGATATCCATTGACCAGATCCTCCAGACTGTTCTCATTTTGTGTCCCCTCTCCTCCACACCAATGTGTGCATGTGCCTTTGCACTATGACTCGTCCTGACTTATGCTACCAATGTGGCTTTCCTTTTCTGTTTCCTTTGTCTCATGCCTGCTGTATATTATATTCTTACTGTTGGTTTGTTCCAATGTTTCTCAGTCTCATTCCACATTTGACTATTCACCACTAATCCAGCTGTGTTGCCAACATACCTATATCCTTTCTATTTCCCCTTTACCCTTACCTACAGTATAGTAACCTAGCCCTTAACCTTCTCCACTTAGTATAAGCAGTCAGTCATTATGTACTATATTCTCTAACTTGAATCTACTCAATCTTCCCTCAAAACTACTTCCTTCAAGAGTCTCTCAGCTCTTGTCATAAGTATGACTTTTTTAGGTGCTCCTCGCATCTAAGTCTATCCTGATCGATACTCATCATTCAGACAAGACTGTCCTTACTTTGAGCCTAGTAACTTCACCTTTAAAACATTTGTCCTAGAAGTCTGACATATGACATGTACATCTATGATAACTGCCAACTCAATGTTACTAGTCTCACTCACTATATCAGATCCTTCTGGTTATGTTATGAACATTAGTAGATGATGTTCCTCTCAGGGCTCTGCATAACAGATCTATTTGAGTGTGAAACACTAATTGACCATGAGAGATGATGTATGATGAACTTTAAGTCAACACTATCCAGGATGTCAAACTGCCCCAGGTGCTCTATGAACTAGTGAGGTTTTGTTGTGTTAGTGAGGGAGTGGCTTATTCTGTTAAAGCCTACAAATGATATGCTTATAAGAGGCAATGCTCATAATGAGGCCGCAGGAGCTAAAGATGGGAGTTCTAATGTTAAGAAGATCACATACAACAAAGGATTAGAAATGCATGGAGGTAGTTTAGCTCCTTAGTAGGTTTGAGCTCCATGGACAGGTCTTCAGGTGGCATGATCATACTAGTAACACCCACATCCATATCATGCATCTAAATATCTCTAATATCATTATAAACGTGCACCCAAGGGTCCTGGTGGGACATTTATAATTCTTCCTTCTCTTGCTATGCCTTCTCATGAGACTCACACTCAAGCCTATTGAGTTCCATCCTAACTGTCTCTGCCTTTCCATGAGTAATCTGCTCATGATAAATTCTTTCTGTCTCTGCCAGTTCCTGCTGTACCTTTTTCTGCTTTAAAAATATTGTAGCTTTTTCCTGGATATGACATGTATGTTCCTCTACCTGCAGCTTCAGTACATATTCACCCAATGAAAATAGTTTGCATGTGATGGTCCTGCATGTCCATGGAGTGTGCATTCACACAATGACAAGGTATTGGTATTGGGATGATTTGCATGTGATGGTCCTGCTAGTCCATAGATCTGACTCTTTGCTGTTAAAAAAAACCACCTGGCTCACTTGTGGGCAGGGTTAGCAATGCTAAGCATATTTCCAAAGATGTTGTGTTTAATGGTGTTGATTGCAAATAGTGTGTATGAAGTATGATCATTTTGATGGCCATGAGGTAAGTTAGGTCTATTATTGTGGAATTCTTCACAGAAGCGCATGTAGAACCACCATTGGAGTTTCTCAATGAGGTACTCTGATGTGTGCTGTTTGGAATCCAGAGAATCCCCTATATAGATTGAGCCTTGCATTGAAAGGAAAGTTGACATCAAAAGTACTCACCCAGTCTGAAAGATCTTATTTGAAAGTTAATTTCAAATGCAATGTAGTAGCCCTTCATATACACAGAAGCATGAAGATGTCTATGTGCCCTTGTACTCTGTTTGAATTTCTGTAGTTGGTGATGCAGCTAATTATGATATGAGATATCTTTAGCACTATAAATAGCATTTCTGAAACAGGTATTGGCAATGATGGCATTATGTTATTTCATAGACAACTGAGAGACTAGATAGGCTGTCATCATATCAATAAGAGCATCTGACAGACACTCATCATCAGATAAAGACTGAAGAAGGTGTCTAGTTGTTCTGCCAATGCCCATGGCTGGGTCATTTAGTGACTTATTCCAAGGCAAAATGGCCAGCTGCCGCTTTACATTGTGAAAGACCTAATGATAGTGACCTGCTTACTGTTTCTCCTGTATCTAATCCATTTCCTTCAACCATTTCCTCCTGCTATTGTGTGCACAGTATAATACCCACCAGAACTCAATCATCTATAGAGGTAGTCTGACATTGGAGGTACAAGGATTACACTTGGAGATCTTCCTATCCAACATCGCTTGACTAAACTTCTTGCAGAGTTCCTTAACATATGGCTCTAGAGGTATTTCTAATTGAATAAACAACTTGCCTTTAGGCAGGTCTTCTTAAAACATTATTTTCTCTGAAAAGGGTTATTTGCCAATTTTAGGAAGGTGAAATTTGATTAGGTCTGTGACAGATATATTGTTAGATAGCAGGGGATGTATTAGAATGTCAGATGACATAGTGGTAACAGCAATACAAAGCTGGTGCAGATCCATTGAATCAAATGCTAGGCATTCAATCATGTGCTGGAGGCAAAACTCAAACATTAAGTGTTTAATGATAATGAAAGTTGAGAGGAAAAGAAGAAGATTATATAACATGCATGTGACATTATTATAATAATTGTCACATACAATTGCAGACCTTGATTTGTCAGTGCACCCCTACAATATATATACCATATATGGCCTTTTACCAAACCTTTATAAACCCTTCAGTCATTTTTCATACAGAACTCTAGCTCTGGATGTGCCAAAAGGCTGTAGAATCATGGCTAGCCAGTCACTAGCTGGAGTATGTAGAATTAGTGTAGATATATATCTATTAGGATGACTATGAAAACAGTAGCTAGCCTTATGCCTACAGGATGTACATTATGGCTAGCAGGAATATATAAAATTAGTTTTAATATATATAATTAATTAATTATTAGGATTATCTTGATTGAACTCAATAGTAGTGGCTAGCTGTATACTACAAGATGTAGACTCCAGCTGGCTAGTCATTAGTTGCTAAGGTGCATATCAACTGGGTGGCTTCTGCAATATGTAGAATCAAGGCTAGTCAGTAATTGGTTTCAAAATTGCATACAGGCTAGCTTAATTCTATATGTTATAAAATCAAGCCAGTTAATCACTAGTTGCTAAGTTACATACTAGCCAGATAACCTCTATAATATATAGCATCAAAACTAGCCAATTATTAGTTTCAAATTTGCATACCAGCCAGCTTAATTGCATCTATTATAGAATCAAGGCTGGCCAGCTTGATTCTACTACAGATAAAATCAAGGCTAGCCAATCATTGGTTTTAGAATTGCATACAGGCTAGCTTGATTCTACCTATTGTCAAATTAAGCCAACCATCACTAGTAGCTAAGTTGCATATTGGTCAGATAACCTCTATAATATGTAGAATTAAGACTGGCCAGTTGTCAGTTTCAGAATTGCATACTAGCTAGCTTAATTCTATCTGTGGTAAAATTAAGGCTGACCAGTCATTAGTGTCAGAAATACATGAATATGTAGGGTAGAAATATACTAGTTATATACTCTTATAAGGGCCAGCTATCTAGATACATGCTGTAGGAATCCTCTAGCACTTAATTACATTTTTCTTCATAATCCTAGTCAGCTGTGGACTACTAAAATAGAGCTATACTAGTTATATTCTACATATTGTAAGGACAGAACAATTTCCAATATCCTGTGATTCCCATGTGCGCGCCCCACTTGAGCTCCATAGGTCTTGACACTCCTTTTCCTTTTGATCTCTGCTTCCTCCTTTTGCACTAGTGCTCCAACATCTTGACACTTCATTTCCTTTGGACTAGGGGTTCACCGTGTGAAGTTATGACCTTGCTCCAATTCGTAGGAATCAGCTTTGTCGTTCCCTTCCAATACTTGTCATTTTTACTGGCGCACTACGCTCATGTGTGCCTAGAGCTCTGCCCACCTTACCATATAACTCTCTTTGGTGTGCCGGGGGGCGAAAAACATAGCAGGGCAGAGCTAGTGCACTAGATGGAACAATTTCCAATATCCTGTCACTCATGCATGCCCAGAGCTCTGCCCACCTTGCTGTGTAACTCCCTTTGGTGTGCCAGGGAGCAAAAAACATAGCAGGGCAGAGCTAGCACACTCCACTTACATCTGCAGGGAGGTTGGGCCAGGCTGAGGCTACTTGAATAGTGCACCAAGCACAATATTCCTGCACCCACTTGACAGCATGTTTCTAACCCTAACCCTAGACACCTATATGCTATGTACTGCTGCATCCTCCTTTCGCACTGATGCTCCATCTTGAGGCTCCTTTTCCTTTGGATCTCCGCTTCCTCCTTTCACACCACCATGGCTTCTGCCTGCTCTTTTCATGGTGTCATCAGCGTTCAAAATGCAACTCCTTATGTACTTGAGTCTAAGAAGAGATTCTGGAAAATGGATGGCTTCGTGCCAATTTCTGTAGAATCAGAAGACACTGTTGGCGATCTTCCAGTCTCTGTCTTCATTTTTGGCGGGAAGAATGCACCCCCTGAGGATGGGATCTATTTTATCAATGCACGAGTTATTACCACTGCTATGGAAGATGAAACAAGCTTGGAGCTTTACTGTGTTGATGTATGTCCTTCTCTGTCTCTGTTCATCTCTCTACTGCAGCCATTTCTTCCTAGGATATGCAGTCCGCTGATGGTGGCAGACTATTGCCGACGATCATTGTTGTCGGTAAAGTTTCCAAAGGTTCTTCAGAACTGAAAGACAATCGCACATTTGACATTGATGTCATGCAGTATGGTATTATGTTTTAACAACTTGCGAGACTCTGTTGCTTTTACCCAGATGATCATCCTCACTTGACAAAGACCCCCATGCCTACTGCTGACAAACATGTCATCATTCAAGGCACTATCTCTGAACTTCATCACAAGCAATGTGTCATCCACGTGTATGACATCACCCTAGGACCTTTCACCAGCATTGTAGACAGTGCCCTCATCGTCTAAAACCATGTGATTGATCTGTTCGTATTTACTCCTATCTGTTGTGTACTTTTGATTTGTCACTTGAATGTGTTCAATTTATCTATGTTGGCTGTACTCAATTATGACTGCTACTCCCATCATGTCCACACGCCGTGATCGCCATTGACAATGGACACAAGCTGCCCACTCTGATCCTGATTATCATGCACATGAAAATGAGCTATATCAAACAAGGTATGGCCATTGCACTGCTTTGCAATGAGAGCTGAGTAGTGAGTGAGAATGTACTTCATCTACTGTTGGTCCTAATCATTGGTGCAGGCTCTTTATCATTATTGTCGTCCTTATTATGCTCACCTTCTCTGCACGAGTCACATCCCCCTTGCCCAACGCCATGGTGGGTATTGCTACGACAACACCCTCCTTCGCCGATTGTGCCTCCAACTTGGAATTGTCATTGTCAACATTGCAATGCTTTGCTACTGTCTATGGAATCAAACTCCTTTTTCTGTGGCAATGGTACACAATGTCTTCCTTCTTTACATTCTATCCCAAGCCGAATGCATGCTCTACTCAATGATGCCACACACCTGAGACATATCATCAAGTACTGTTGTGTCGTCAATAACTTCTTCTCCTTCGCAGGCATTGGTGTCAGCGGGGGCTTTCAACACTTCCATTCTGGTGTTGTGATACAAGCTGTAGAAATCATCTGGCCAACCTAATATCTTAGATACTATCATTCTAGCCAGCTATAAACTACATAGGATAGTGCTAGTGTTGGCTAGGCTAGTTATATACTCTTATAAGAGCCAGACATGTAGATACAAGCTGTAGAACCTATTCAACCAGTTAATATCTTAGATACTATCATCTTTGCCAGCTGTGGACTACATAGGATAAAGCTAGTGCTGGCTAGGCTACCTTGTCATTTATTGCTATTGAGAATTATCTAATTATATCTTAGTAGCAAAAACAGTATATTATATCAAAGTATAAATTAACATCCATTGAGTTTTTTCAGTATCCTTAATAAATCTTCTTTACATCAAGATCTGCTGATAAGCATAGGTTTGATGGCTAGGTCTGATAGCTTAGTGGTCCCTTCTCTCCTATTCATTCTAGTGATACTTGAACCAGTTTATGGTCCAACTCATTTCATGTCTTATCAGACTTAATTCCTCTTGTCATCTACTTCATCTAGCCTTAGCCTTCAACTAGTTCACCCTATAGACTAGATCATAATGAGCTTAAATAACACATTATAAATATAAAGGTTTTTTCTTACATTCATCTATCTAGGTATTGTCTTAACCTTAGCTTGTATTATTTTCCCTCCAAAACCAAGCTAACCTGTCTGACTCTTGTTCAAATTTATTTTCTTCTGTCACCCCTTTGTCTATACTGAGCTTAGTAGACAATATTGGCTGATAAAGACTATCTAAGGTAGCTTTGTTGATGCCTGAACCTTCCATTGTTGACCTTACCCTCTGATAGCTTCTTACATACTTGTTAATTGTGAGCTAACAGCAATGAGCTTCTTGCATTGATCTAGTGTTAGCCTATGTAGAATCAGCACTTTGAAAATACTAGCAATAGATAATGGCCTTATAACCAAGGGCCATTTGGAGCTTTTCTAGGTAGTCATTAGCTCGGTTCTTTTGAAGTTCTAATTCTTCAGCTTGGAGGGGGCCCAATTTAAGAGCTAATACATTCTGGTAGGATACTGATGATGTCATCCAAATACCCAACTCTTTATCCAAGATTTTTTCATTGATATCCTCTGAGATCTCTTTATCTGAGAGCTCTCTTTACAAATTTTCATCATTACCTACATAGCAGAATCTAGGATTATCAGAATGTACTATTGCAATTCCAAGATTTATACCAGCAGTCATGATATCAGCTATTTTATGAAATTTAGTAATCCTAGCTGTCAATCTCTGTCACTTCTCTTCTATAGAAGCTTTCTGAGTAGGAGTTGCATCAGTAGGAAGTATTGAATATTAAACCTTCGCTATCATGCCTCAGTACTGCTAATTATCTAACCACTAGAAATTTTCCTTTTACTTGTGCACTGCTGTTTTCCTCAGTTGACTCTGCTAGTCGCTGAGGTCAGTATTCATTTCATATATACCATCTATGTAACTAACACTTCATGCAGCTATAGTTGCTGCAGGAAGTTGTCAAATATCTGCTCTCAGTCCATTCCCAAAATAACACTATATCAAGCTATTTCTCTATTTGTATTGGTTACATATTGTAAATCTTCCAGATTGATGCCAGTAATGAGCCAAGAGATTGTTCTGGGTTTTTTAGTATTGGTATTCTCAGACTTAGTTAATTTGAGTCTAATCTCTACCATAGTTAGAGCTAGACACAAAGACTGATTAGATGTCCATATAAGAATGGCAGCATTGCAACTGGACGGAGTTCACTTACCTTTGTTCATCTGCAACTAATAGATGTTAAAATACTTCTCATGTTGTTTTATAGCCTTTTCCTTATCAAACTTCTACATCAAAATCTTCCCAAAGTCCAGAGACTGAGTGAGCTCATTAAAGGGAGATTTTGTATCATAAACACTTTTAAGAGCCTATTTATACTTTTTCAAAAGAGTCTTCATTAGAAGCTCAAGTATTAAGCCTGTTAAAATACAAAATTTGAAATGCTTACTTATTCTAACTAATTTTTTCTAGTTTGAGTCTTACACATAATTATTAAGAACCTCTTAATGGTGAGCCTGACTCATTGACTAAGCAGTTGGAGAGATCTTATTAAATAGTGCCCACAGAGTCTCCAAAATCTCCCTATCAACATGTCTAGCCCCTTGAATAAAATTGAGGCTGTACCTTACAAAGCAAGCCAATTTGTGAGTACTAAGATGAAATTTTCCAACTGCTGGAATAATATGCATATTGTTAGGTACAGACAAGCCTTTGCTCTTGGCTACTCTCTGTAAAAAAATAATACTCCACTGATACCCTACATCATAATGAGGGAAGAGTCTATATTAGCTGAATAATAATTCAATTCATTGCATATTGAATAGTTGATATTCATGTGTCTAAAAATAACCTAAGCTTGTCTAACATGTTGATTTGAAGAATGTACATAGATCTTTCACCCTTCTGAAAATTGACTATACTATGAAGAACAAAGCATCCATATTAAGCACAAGTAGTTGCTTATACACCTGTAGCTCAAATATTGCAGGAAGACCACTATAAAGATAGTCGAGCAATAAGGAAAAGTTATTGTCATAAGTCAACTCACCTCTTTACTTTTGACAGCTAATAACAGATAGGTCTCGTCTTCTTAATCTTTCACTATATACTCAAGTCCATCTGACAAACTAATGTCTAACTGTAGTTTTCTTATTGTGATATGTTGAGCAGTGAAGTTTCTGTCCACCACATATCTTTGTAAAACAAGCCAACTATGCAAACAGCTAAGCATAAGGTTAAAAAGGGCAAAAAATAAAGTAAAAGTCTTTCAACAAACTAACTTCAGCTGGCACATCTTTGAGTGATATCTATGTACCTGAGTTTAACTAGCCAAAGCTGACCAGTCAATTTAACCTCAAAATATGCTGACCAGCCTGGTTTTACATCTAGTCTATATAGTGATGGCCAGCTTAATCAGAACTTGAACTGGCCCAGACAGAGCTTATATATACCATGCAATGTAGGGCTAGTCAGTTAGTATGATATTCTCAAATGTGGTGGAGAAATTAAGCTGCCTCTCCTTATAACCAGACTAAGGACAAATAACTTGCCTTTCATATTTGTCTTGCCAGTTAGCAGATAGGTTAATTAACTTAGTTGGTATAGTTGGACCATGAACTATCTGCATTGGTGGAAAATCAATGTCTGCATCCATTGGAATATTCTCCCATACCTATATGTCATTAGAAAATGGACACAGTTGTTCCCTATAGCCCATATGCCAGACAAAACCCAATTCTTTAAGAGATGTATTATTGAAGTATTTCCCAATTTACTCTTTAATTTTGTGGGAAGGCAAAAACTGATAAGTGTTGACAATGTAAGAATGTCAAAATATCTGATCTCCACTATAACTAGTCTACAAGTCAAACAGCTGAATTTCCCTTTACCAATCTAATAAGACTGGCACTGTGATACATTAGAGGGTTTCTCCAAGTTAAAGAGGATATTTAAGTACAAGTCTCAGAAAGGCAAATATTCTTGAATGAAGTCATTCTGGGTCTGGTCATATTAATCTCTATTTAGTATATAATTAAATTACACTAAATCATTGTGCTTGTCTTGGTTTTTCTTTGTGGATTTTCTATATGAGAAACAAAGTCACCAAGGACTTCTCTATCAAAATTTTTATGACTGCTTTGCAACTCTTAAGCATCCTCTCTAATATGTTTACAAGGGCTGTAAGATAGAGATGATGTTGGGGCAGTGTCATAAAGGCTATCAGTACATGATTCCACTCAAGTTGGCTTCCTTCTTTTGCTAATGACTTGTTTATGAGATATATAAGTAACATCAAAGTCCTTGTCTTTAGACAAATGACCTTTTTCTTAGAAGGAAAATGTAGCTACCTTAAATCAAGTTTTTTCTTAGGAGATATAGTGTTACTTAGGGGGAAAAATGAATATTATTAACATTCTATTTTTGAAAGTTGAAATCATTCATAGGAATCACTAGACCACATCAATTAATCTAGTAGGTATACTCTCAAACATCTGATTTTTCCCATTCCATCTCTTCTCTCTCCAAGAACCTCTCTTCTCTTATCATCTTCTTATCACAACCCAGAACTATCCTACCACTCTATCATCTTTAAAAAACAGACCTGTGTTAGAAAGGGTGGTCTGGGTACCCTAACTCTAGAGTGAATTTTATCCTTCATAAGATAGGTGATAACAAGCCTTTCTCCTGGATCCTATGGACCAATAGAATGTTGTAAAACCTTCCCTGAAATGAAGACCATTGTCTCAGGGTAATAATTCAGTTTAGCCCTAACATCTGTTAATATCAACTTAGCCTCATGGCTACTGTCTAAACTGATCAAAAGATTGAAAAGGAAAGATACACCACTAGGATCTCTGTATGATAAAGTTATGTTTCTAGGGGTGGGGGGCTCTTGTGGGTGTCCTACTTCTACTTCCCCTTAGTACATTGCTCATGGGGATTTTTTTTATATCAAATTCATGACAGACGCATGCTTTGTCCAAAAATACATTAGTTTTTAGGGAAGATTGAGAACAGCGTAACTAGACAAATTTCCGTGAGTTGACCTGAGCATACTGAGTTATATCAACAAAGGCTGAAGTTGTACAATGGCGCTTGAAGTATTTCATAACCCTGTGTTCCTGAACTTCAATCATGAGGGTGCTTCATTGACCCCAAAATTTGAAAGAGGTGCTTAAACTCCTGCAGCCCCAAATGCACTAGCAAATGTGAGTTTCTGAGCCCTCTGGTGCATATCCCGAATCTTAGTAGCCTGTTATTGGTCCTTTTTCCTCGCTGTCATGGTAATACTGATTGAGAGGCATTCACTTTGTGATTGAAGTACATGGTTACCCAGCATGATAGTTCCATGGACATCAGAAAAATCAAACCACCTGTAACTATTAGTGATGAGAGAGAATTACATTCAAAAATCATGCACCAGGTAGTATTGTCCACATTGTGAATGTAGACCCCACTCTGTAAATGAAAAATTCCATTCATCACCTCTACCTCTCCTCTCAAGCTGGGTGCTAATGGTCCATGAGACATTGTGGTCTTTGTGCTGTGGCGCAACATAGTTATGGAAATAAAATGTAACACATTCAGTAGACCTAAGGTGCTGCACTTTTGCCTTTGATGTCACATCTTAGAGATCTTTGACAACAAGAGGAGCGGCATATGAGATGGTAAGGAGGAGAGTTTCTGCATCCTAGAATCATACTATGAGTGAATTATAACATGGGCAAGTGTGAAAGTACCTTGGTATGTCTGAAAATTGCCTTAATATCTTCTTGAGTGTCGCCATATAATATAGGATAGGTGGTGTAGCAATCACCTCTATGGCCACCTTGGGGCTGATGTGTACCATATGGGATCATCTTTCTATAGTGATAGGCCCTAAATGCAGCATCATGTTTGACACTCGGATGGTTGATGATGCTGCAATGGTTTTCTTTTATTTGTTGAAGTGTGCTGGGTTTTGTGGCAGAAAAGATAACACCACCAACCTAGAGTGATGTTAGTTGAGAATATATGAAAAAATACAAGTAAAGGCTTACACAATTTTTGGTTTGCTTGTCAATAAAGCGAATAACATGGCACCCACATCTTCCAATGATGTCAGAACTTGCACTGACTTCTGTCAAACCTAGGCTATTTGGGTGATAGTATACTGGCTTAGTAGTAATCTTACTGCTCCTGCCAGTCTATCAACATTGTGTAAGTTTTGATGAGCCCTGATATTTAGTTGTGCTATATACCTTGGGTAGAGGATAGTCATCAATATCTGCACAGGTTATAACGGATCATTGGAATTTATAAGCATCTGATCGTCTTTCAACTTCCATCTTCTGCAAGCAGGGCTAATGGCAGATAAGCAGTGATATTACATCAGAACCTTGAAGTTCCTAAATAACCCAAGTGATTACCAAAATGCCTGCTTCAAATAGATCTGGAGCTGATATAGCGGTAATTATATTCCAGAAAGATTCAGTAGCTGACCAAGCAACTAGCTACACTTAGACCTCCATAGACCTATAGGAAGCTGAGGTCACCATTGGATCTTGTAGTCTCTGCAAAAGAAGTCAAAAGTAGCTAAATGCCTACAAAATTTGGCCCATACCTCATGCCTTTGCATAAAATAATGCTAGTGATACTGTGATTCTGCCTACTCCAAATTCTTCACCCCCCTTTCGGACAACAAAGTCTTGAAATCACCAAGGCTGTTGGGTGGAAGACAAAATTGTTTCAAGAAGCAAATTCTGTAAACTCTTAGTGGCTGAGTTCACATATTCCTAATTGAATTATCAATTTATGAGAGAAATTCCCAAAGGAGAATGAACATACAACCCAAGAAGAACACAGAATATTTGGCAAGTAAATTGTTAAAAATTTATTTTGCTGGTCCACAATAGTAGCTAGTACTGAAATTTTACCAATCATAGTTGTGGACCAGTACTTTTGTAGCTGATTGGTATTAGAGAGGGGACTATCAGATTTAGGTATAGAGACTTTGGCCAAATCTGCAAATCTATCAACTTTCCAATTCACATGATCTGCAAATAATTTAAATTTGAAACCAAATGATATCTTGCAAGGTGAAATAACTCACAAAGATTTACCATTACATAAATAACTATAAATGCAACTTAATTAATCTCATATTTTGTAATTAACCCAAAAGTATGAAAACTAATATCAGGTATTGCTAAGCAACTGTCTAGCTTATATCCAATTCTTAACCTTAAGCAAGACAGTTAGAGCAGATCAAAGAAGTTCCTAAACATAACCTCACCTTGCTTTGTATAAAAGATGAGTTTGTAATATCCCCCTTTTGAAGATCTCTGTTACTGATGAATTTCCTATAATTTCCTTGATCCTTGTGGTCAAAGCCATTCTTAACTTGGTTAATTCACTTATTAATTGGACCATATGATGCCACAAGAGAGTTGGTATCATATGGTATTATTACCACTTATCCTAGTGCGATGTTGAAGAACAGTATCATTGATTATTATCTGTTAGGGGGAAGTATTAGATAAAAAAATAGATCTTTTGTTCTTCTTTATAGCTTTCTTCTTCTCCAGTTGCTTTTGATCCTTTGTTGTCCTAAGTTTCTTCACCAAATAGCTCTCTAGATAATCACTGAGTTCCTCTGGATTCAATGGATCAGTATCCATGATGGAGTCAGTGATTTGCTGCATCAGGTCAGCAGACATCAGAGTTAGAGTGCTATAATGATGAAAATGTATATAAGTATGCTAATAACTTAGAGAGGGTATATTGTGACCTACTCCTCAGCTGCTAACCTCGCCAGGATGGCCTCAGGGATATGATCCTTAGCAGGATAGGATTTCCTCTTGGATGGCCTAGACTTGGAAAAGGCAGGTTTAGGAGGCAGTGAATTTATTGTATAGATGTCAGAGGTAGTGCACAATGTTCAAGCTAGCAGCACAGCCAGATAGTGACAATGAAGTTGTTGACACAGTTCATTGTTGATAATCATGTGACTATTTGGGTCTGTTTGTTACAATCAATCAATGTTCAAACTTTGACTTGTTCATTTCTTTCTAAGTATATTCAGCCAATGTTCTCCTCTCTTTGCATTTGTTTGAACTACATAACTGTAAATGATATTTGCTGTGTCATTTACCAATTTGAATTTATCTATAATAGTCTAGTCTTTGCTCTTCACCATGGTGAAGTCCAAACAAACCTACAAGAAATCCACCAGTGGCACTGTACCACAAATCACTTTGTCATTGCTAGTATCCACTGAAGTGGTTCCTGTGCTAAATGAGCTCAATGTCAGAGAGCTGTCTGAGGTAAGTTATTGTCTACATACTATTTGTACTAATATGTGTCCGTATTTGCAGTTTTGTCTGATCTGCAGAGACAGTTTTGTTGGGGAAAACTGCCTCTTCCTCTGCAGTACCTGTCCGCAGGTCCTGCCAGTGAAGGCTAATAATATCACATTCATCTGTATCTCTTGCCATGTTGGCACAGAACAACACAGGTGCGCATTTTTTCAATCTCATATTCTCATTTGACCACTCACCAATGTATTGAACATAATTGTGAAAGGCTCTACAAAAATTGCCATTGGGTTTCTTACTATAAAACCATTTGAAAATGTTCTGGACACTGTTATGCACTCAAATAGATCTGTTATGCAGAGCCCTAAGAGAGGTGTTGTCCACTAACATTCATAATGTAACCAGAAGGATCCAGTGTGGCAAGTAAGACTGGTGATATTGAGTTGGCAGCAATCACAGACAAGCATGTTATATGGCTACTAAGATGGATGTCTTTGAAGTCACCAGGCTTAAAGTAAGGACAGTCTTGTTTGAACAATGAGTGTTGATTGAGGTAGACTTAGATGCGAGGAGCACCTAAGAAAGTCATACTAGAGACAAAAGCTAAGAGGATCTTGAAGGAAGTAGTTTTGAGAGGAGATTGAGTAGATTTAAGTTAGAGAATCTAGTACATGGTGACTGACTACTTATATTAAGTGAAGAGGGTTAAGGGCTGGGTCACCGTACTGTAGGTAAGGGTAAAGGGGAAACAGAAAGGATATAGGTATGTTGGCAACACAGTTGGATTAGTGGTGAATAGTCAAATGTGGAATGAGACTAATAAATTGGAATGAACCAACAGTAAGAAATATAATGTACAGCAAGCATGAGTCAAAGAGATAGAAAAGGAAAGCCACATTGGTGGCATGAGTCAAGATGAGTCATGGCCCAAAGGCATGTGTGCATGTTGGTGCAGAGAGGGGGAAATGAGGAACAGAAATAGTCCCAAGGATCTGGTTAATAAATAGTCAGTAGAGGAGAAATGAGCCAGATGAGGGAAAGGATGAAGGGAAATTAATAGGAGGGCCACATGACTAATGTTACTTGTAACAGACACATGTCCAGAGCTTTGGAAATTATCAGTAGGAACTTCCAGGTGTAAAACACAAGACTCAAAGACTTGGATTGAGAACAACAGTGAGAATGAAAATGTCTTGGTCCACCTTTGCCCAGCACTTCTCTAAGCTTGAGCAGGCCACCTCACAAACAGCCTGATCAAGTAATGGATCACAAAATTTGTGATACAAATTGACTAATTTTATCAAAACAACATTGAGCCTTGTAAAGTCACTTTGGGTTGCATTTGCTGCAACCGCAAGCAGTTCAAGGTGCTGTTTGACCCTTGCAATTGATAAAGTGAGAAAAAATACCTTGACAATAAAACTACAACATACATGTCAAGGTTGTGCCAAAAATCAAATTATGGCAACATGGCCAAGGTTTCTGTTGCTTTGCACTTTATCTCCATCCTATTTCTAGCACAAGTCTTGAGGTCCTCAAGTGAATTTACAAGCATTTCTTTGAATGTCATTTCTTATTCAAGTAGTCATCAAACAGAGAGATAATGTAAAGTCCAGCATGTTAAGACAGGTATAACAAGTGATTTCACCTTCAATGAAATTTTCAGTTGTTCTGCATTGAGGATTCCAAGAGCACAGCTGTGATTATTAAACCATTTGACTACTTCAAGTGCATCATCAATGATCTTGGAAAATAGCCCTTGTATTTTGAAGATATTGCTTACAACCAAGTTAACCTGATAAGCTGTGAGATATTGACATGATTAGATTTACATGACACAATGAACCTGGCGTACCCAACAATCATCTACAATTATCTGTGGGATCTTCTGCACCAGTAGGCACCATATCTTTGCAGAATCACCACTAGCATCTGTACACCAGGCTACAACCTTGACCTTTAATACCTCAACTGTATACACGATTTCACCAAGGACTATTTCAAGCAAATTTTCAGCAGTTTTCAGCTTCACAGATATGTCACAAGTGTTTAGGAGGTAAGGCTGATCTGGATTTATAAGTCGAGTCATGAATTCAAAAATGAAGATTCATGCACCATATACTTGACATTGATCATTGATGCCACAATTGATGTTTTGTTGATATTTTTCCATCTATCACATTGGCCTGTCACATATTAGCCATGAACCTTCATTTTCACCTTTTTGACAACATGGCCAGCTTCTTCATCAAGTATCCTACCTAACAATTGCTTACTTCCAGGCATCATGTACTATGGGATACACCTTATAAAAAGTCCCACCAGTAAGGTTGATCAATAGCCCACTATGCTACATTACAGACTAACATCAAATGACACAAGTCTACAATAAATTCTGCCTGCTGTGACTTGGTCATGATACTACAGATTATTACAACTAGGATAAGTTGAGCTGTTAAGTCCAAATAGACAATCATATAGCAGCTGCTACACTAGATAGATGAGTTGGTCCTCTCATAATAAAAGGATTCTACCGGTGACTAAGGTAAGTAGGATGCCCATCTTAGAAGCTGGTCTGGCACTGTATGGCTAAGGTGAGCAAAGGCAGCTCTCCTTAGAAGTGCTAAGTTCAGACAGTTGAGTTGGAGGCTTAAATGAAGGAAGTTCTGGGATATAACCTAGTAGATTAAAGTGCAGAATACAGGTAGTAGATACTCTGTATATATAGGGTTCTCTAAGAGAGTTCAAGTGGAGCTTGCAAATGATAAGCTATCAATCTAGATAAGAGATAAAGGCATGAGGTGGACAGCCTCTGATAGCAAGAATAGACCTTCTAGGTTCATGATGTCATAGCATGGTCCAGACTGCTTATATGAAAGTCAGCATATCTCTGCCACTCAGGTATCTCTGATGAGGATCTATTTGGCAGATAGATCTAAAGGGGGTTTGGCAGGTGTGCCATGTTAGTGAGTTGCAGAATTCAAAGGAATGAGTGGTCATAGAGTGAGGACTCAATGTTATTATAACACAAGTATGGTCTCTCCATAAAATGACCCATCTAAAAGTCCAGGTGCCAGTAGCAAGTGAACATTAGCCAGCAGTAAAGATAATGGAGATGGAGCTACCAGTGTATCAATGGGAGGGGCAAGCAATGGTGATGTGGGTGAGGGATCGGATAAGGGAATGGTAAGCAAGCTGGATGTCATTTAAGAAGTGCGGTATAAAGAGTTAATCCTGTGAAAAGATGTTATCTTAGAACTCAAAAGTGCAAGTGTAGTTCAACCCAAAGAGACTGCCTATAGAACTATGTCTTGATATAAAATGCAAGGGATTGTCTTGTTAAGATCGAATATGAGAAAAGGAAAGGTTACCCAAAGTGCATTTGAAGTTCTGAAGGTATGTCCAAAGTACTGAAGTACTTGTCTAATGCAAGCAAAGGTGGTCCGAAGTCAAGAAACTAAAGGTCCGAGGTTGCGCAAAGCGTCTGAAGAGCTTCCAATGAAACAGTGAGGTTTCTGGGAGAGAATATGGCAGGTGTGTCTAAGTATAAGACTTGCAAGAGTACCAGTGCATGTCTATGCAAAGTCTATTAAAAAGACTTAAAGATATCGAGATGCAAAAATGGCAGCGGTCAAGCCAAACAATCGTTCCGAATGAATCAAAAGATTGATTGTGCGAAGTACAAATATCCAAAAGTGACTCTACTAACTATGACTCTTAGCAAGGGAAGTGAAGTGAAGTGCAAGTAGCTAGTAAGTGAGATTATATCCTACAGTGTGAATGTCTGGAATTGCATAGGTGAAAGCAGTAGTGAGATAAGCTATCTGAAATGTAATAGGACTCAAGGTGAGCTGCTACACAGACATGCATGTAATAATGCACAAGGCGAGCTGTTATATGTATTAATGAGTATCCAATGGGCTGATAACCTATGACATATTCAATACTTAGAAGAATGAAATGAAAATGCACCAGCGAAGTCAAATAGACATGGACAGGACATGGTATGGTGGATTGCAGGTAAGAACAGGCTTCAGAAGGGGATGGACGACCTTCAGATGACTTGGATGAACACATGGAGCTTTCAGAACATCGAAGGAGTGTTGAGGGGTACAATATGAGTTATCAGTAATATTGGCAGAATACATGTCCAACACTGACCTAAGTGCTACAGCGGGAAGATAATGGTGCTTGACTAGGTGTTGTGCCATCCACTGAGGTCACAGTGAGCCCAACATGAACACTCTTATTGACTGTTGATGTGACTATTCATTCATGGACCTATTCTTTGGCCCACTCACATGTCTGCACAGGTGCATGAATGCATACAGATGTGTGTTCCCAGAGGTCATTGACTTTGCCACAAATAGGCAGCTGAATTTCTTTGACTACACCATTATCAGCCAGTCAAAAACATTGCTATTGAGGAAGAAAGATCACTTACTATTTTCAAATATATCTGCTTCACTTTGTGGCAGCACTAAATAATCTTCAGATGCATATACATTGACATCAATAGTGAGGATTTCTTGCATTTGTGCAGTAATGTAATGTTTGTGTTGAGCTTTATGGTGTGATTTGTATTCTCTATAAAGGCCACCTTTGTACCACTCATTTCACACTGGTGATGGTGCAGGCATTGTTGGGACTCTAGAAGGTTTACAATGCTGCAGACTCAGAGTTTCCTGATTCTTTGAATTTTGATAATATTAATCAATAATTAGTTTTGCTAAGTACTTTATGGTCATGTGACAAGATCCTCTGGTCATGCATAGATGGCCAAATATAAAAATTCAAATTCATGCCTTGAATTTTCAATAAGGTTCAACCATTTAGTTTAGCATAGTTAACATGTTAACCAGGTAAATGGTCAAGTGGTTGAGATTAATGTGATGATCACTGCCAGAATCCACTTGTCTTGTGAGTGTGTATGTCTATATGTGAATAGACATGACAACTTTAAGTCCACAGGCAGCAGCAGATGATGTTATTTCCTTGAGCAAACCTGTGTACACAATGTCTGGCAACATGACAGATAGTATGTCTATAGTAAAAGGGACATTAATCATAATATCAATCACTCTTTGACCATCTGGGGACCTCATGCAAAGGAATTCAAGCCTGACTATTGGCTGACTGAAGACAGCATTGGTGGGAAGGCCAAGTGTCACAACCCACTAACAAATTAACACTGGGCAGAGACTAGGACTCAAAACACAAGATAAACCAAATAAAAGAAGATAGTATTGAGCAGGTACATCTGGGCTAGTATAAGTAATGTACAGACAAGAGGTTTAAACTAAAGAATTTACCAACCACAACTAGCTACCTATATACATATATTAAGTCAGAGATTGAAACTGAGTCCAAACTAATTACCAATCAGAATAATAAAAGGTATCATATAATTCTATATATAACTATGATGTCATGACACATGCTGCAGCAAAGCAAAGCTCTGAAACATTCCAAAAGTATTGTATGGTGTAAGGTCATCAAGACCGGCATCTTCTGATAAGTCACATGACTTAGGCATGGGTGATTCTGGTAATTCTACAATAGATGCAATTGTGGGAATATCTTCAACTGTAAATATGTTCTTTTGTACTGGTGCTGTGACTAAGTATTTAAAAGACTTAGAGTTTGGAAAAGAATAATGGTTTGTGTTGGGTACTTGTGACACCAAGGAAGTCCAAGGTTATAGGCATCTGCTGACATTTGTTGATGGCCTAAGGACGTTGTAAAGAGTTGATTCTGTGTAGGCTCTATAAAAGATGATACCTTATAGACTCAATGTGCGAGTGTGATGTTCATCCCAAGAGACTGCCTAAAGAACTATCTCTTGATATAAAAATGCAAGGGATATCTTGTTAAGATCAAAGATGAGTAAAGGAAAAGATACCTATGGTGCATCCAAAGTTCCAAAGAATTGTCTGAAGTACCAAAGTACTGGTTCAATGTGTCCAAGCAAGGTCCAACATCAAGAAACGAAGGTCTGAGGTCACATGAAGCTTCCAAAGAGCTTCCGGTGAAACAACAAGGTTTCTGGGGATGAATACAGCGGGTATGTCAAAGTGTAAGACTTGTGCAGTATAACTATGCAAAGTCCATCGAAAGACTTAAGGATATCAATAAGCAAAATGGCAGCGGTCAAGCCAAACAATCATTCTGAATGAACAAAAGATCGATTGTGTGAAGTACGAATATCTGAAAGTGACTCTACTAACTATGACTCATAGCAAGGGAAGTGAAGTGGGGTCCAAGGTAGTTAGCGAGCCAGATTATATCCTACAACCTGAAAGTCCAGAATCTGCATAGGCGAGAACTGTAGCAAGATAAGGTATCTGAATTGTGATAAGACTCAAGGCAAGCTACTACAAAGATATGCATGTAATAGCACATGAGGTGTGTATTGATATGTATTAACAAGGCTTTCAATGTATGTGCCCCTAAGACATAATCAATAACTGATAAACAAGTGAAAAACGCACCAGTGAAGTCAAACGGACAAGGATAGGACATAGACGAAATCACTGCTATTGATACCAACAAGCTGCGGGAGAAAGCAGAAGCAGCTCGAAGGAAGAAAGAGGTGGAAAAGGTGCAGAATGCTCGTATTGCAAGGCTAGAGAACCTACAGACAGACACTGTAGAAGTTCTATGGCTACAGCTACAACAAACTAATATCAGAGGCAGCCAAACCACCACAGCAACTACGAACACTAACACCCAGCCATACCCCAATGTGACAGCACCACGTATACACTACGCCCCCAGAGGATCTCCCACACCATGCCAGCCATGCCAACGCTAACCATTGACCCCAGAAGAACGGGACCTATTAAGGAAACATACTGAGGAAATGCCACACCACCCAGACAATGCAGCAGGTAGAGCAGCCTATGAGGAACAGCTGAAACAATGGTTCAGTGCGAACGGTCAAGACGGCAGAGTCACAGAAGAAACCCCATTCCCATTACGACCAGGCAGTGCCATGATATGTTCAGGGGAATGCTTTCAGTGTGGTGCGCATGGCCACATAGCAGCAGAGTGCCCAACTCCAGAAGCATCACAACTGTCGATACAGGAGTAAATCTGGTGCAGCATTACGGCTCACACGTTAGAAAGCTTCAACTGAGGGCAAGCAGTGCAGATTGCTCTAGCATTTGAGGATGAGTACGTACACCAATGGGAGCAGGGAAAAGGCCAAGGGTCGTCGGCTTAGAGGACAGCCAGACGACCCAACCTGAAACCCCACCTCAACCAGCCGGACATTCTGTCCTCGCATGCATAGAGGCAGCATGCAAGGACCAGCCCAGTAGCCCTGTCGAAGTCACGTTATGCACACAGTCTACCATTGTATCAGCATCAGAACAATGTGAAATCATTGACTTGTATTCGACAGAGGATGTGAAAAGCAACGCACTAAGAGGCCAATCCTGCAGACCATTTTTGCAGAACATCTCACTCGCAGGACCCAATGGCGAAAACAACAGAGTGAAGGCGCTATTTGATGAAGGTGCAATGGTCAGCGCAATGTGTACATCAGTGTTCAATCACATCAAGCACCGATTAGGAAATTGGGAGCCATCAACCAAGAAACTCAGGATGGCCAACGGAACGATTACACTATCGAAAGCAGTATGGAGAGGTGAAATTACCTTAGGAGGAGTTATGGTGCAGGGAGAATTCAAAGTCTTTAGAAGTGGAGGCGGTTGGAAATTTCTATTAGGCAAACCGCTACTACAAGTCTTCAAAGCTGTTCACAACTATGACAGAGACAAAGTGTGAGTAATGGGAAATGGAAGGACAACAACACTGCGCAACAGCGAAGCGTACGCAGCTAAGATGAGCGAAGTAGAGGACCACGAGGCGACGAAAGTCGTTATTGGGCAAGGACCAGCATGGGGGGGAGTACATCCCCCCTCGAGGCAAGTCAATCAAGTAGAGCAGAGTCCTACATCAGACTACACTAATCAACCTGTCGAAGGAACAGGAACTATTAGCGAAGCCAAGGCAAAGACAAAGGATGAAATCGCAAGAAACAATGAGGAGGAAGATGAACGAGGAAAAGAGGGAAACATACACAGGCAGCAGGAACACAACACGTGGAAGAGAGTGAGCAGACGAAAAGATAGAAAAGAAGCAATCATATGAGCAGGACGAGTAGCAGCAAGAAGGATCAAAGGATGACAGTACAAGGAGAAAAGATTGCAAATGCGGGGTCAGCAAGCAACAGAAAGGGGGAGTGAAACACTCCCCTCAAGGGAAGTACCTCTCATGAGCGCAACAGCCCAGAGCAATAATGGAAACACTGACAAAACTCCTGTGTCAGAACAGGAAATAATGATAGGCATTGCCGCAGACGGGGACCCAATACCAGAAGGCGAACTTGACTCACTTTTACGCGAAATACCGGTCGAATTCCTACGCGATGATGAGGCAATATTCACCCATCTATCAGACACACACAACCCACAATGTGTAATCTGGATAACCAAGTGCGTTCAGTTCAGCAATAACCTCAGCCCAGAAGAACTAGAACGCGCAAGGAAATTGGTCAGAGAATACACTGATATATTCGCAGGCTCATTGAAGGAAGTCTTACCAGTTCCAGGAGCAGTACATAAGCTCCACATCCCCAACGGCACAATGTTCAACTTACGAGTACATCAACGACCGTTAACACCACCTCAACTGCAATTCTTACATGGCAAGGTCGAAGAAATGTTGGAGGCCGGCATTATCGAGCATGCACCCCCAGAGTTGGTGAAGTGTTGCGCTAACACAGTACTTGCAAAGAAAGCCCACGAGCAAGAAGGAATGACGCTGGAAGAGCTGCAACATGCAGTAAATGAGCAGTGTGTAGCACAGGATCACCCACCAGCATTCATGCTCCCAGAATGAGAAGTTGAGGAAGGACCGAACAAGGTGAATGTGGAAGCGGGACCGCAAAAGTGGAGAATTTGTCAAAACTTTAACAAAGTTAACAAACTCACCAATATAGCGCCGATGCCACAGGGCAATATCAGAGCAAAGCAGCTGAGACTCAGCAGACATAGGTACATGTCAGTTTTCGATTTCATGTCCGGATTCTATGCAGTTGAAGTTCCAGCAGGATCACGTCCATATACAGCATTTTACGTCGAAGGGCGAGGGTATTTTTGGTATCGACGAATGCCCATGGGCCTAACTGGAGCCCCATCAATGTTCACAGAAATGACAGCTACACACCTTCATGACTTCATCGCAGATGGAACCATGGAACTATTCATTGACGACGGAGCATGTGCAGCAGATAGCTATGAGGAAATGATGGAAAAACTCGGGCGCATCTTTCAGCAGTGTTGAGAATGCAACTTGTCGCTTTCGCCAACTAAGTGTCGATTGTTCATGACAGAAACAACATTCACAGGTGCTACAATAGGACCAAAGGGTGTACAGCTGTATTTAGCAAAGCTTATGGTGATAGTCAACTGGGAACAACCACCAGATGCATTGAATTTAAAATCATTTTTAGGACTAACGAGTCACTTTTGAGATCTCATACAGGGTTATTCAGCAAGAGAAGGGCCTCTGTGCAACTTAGTGAAAGCAGCACCACTCACAGTCCCTTACACAAAGAACAGCTATCGACAAATCTTACAGAGCTTCAAACTGCACGACAAATGGATAGACAAACATACCGCAGCTTTCTTGGACCTCAAAGCAGCACTAGTTTCGAAACCAATCCTACAGGCACCAAAATACAATGGATCAAATTTTGTTGTTACCTCAGATGGATGCACTAAAGGATTTGCTGCAGTATTATCACAACGCTCGCGCGCTAAAAGTCCATCAGGGAAATGAACAGAAAGACTATATCCTATTGCCTTTGCGTCGAAACGCACGTCATCAACGGAACAGAATTACAAGCCGTTCCTACTGGAATTCGCAGCATTGAAGTTTTCCCTCAATAAGTTTTCAGATATTATATGGGGGTTTCCAGTTGAAGTCGAAACTGACTGCCAAGCACTGAAAGATGTTCTCATTAGTAACAGACTCAATGCTGCACACACATGCTGGAGGGACGGTATCCTCACACATAACATCATTGATGTAAGACATGTTCCCAGGAAGCTCAATATAATCGCCAATGGACTTAGCCGCCAGTGGGAAGGGCATCCTCGAAATATTGGACTACTGGACGGTAGTGAATGAACTGTTAGCAAAGACTGGGAAGCTCACTCAGGACTAATCAATGACTTACTACAGATATCCGCAGAAGCCGAAGATCCAGTCATGTCAAACCTACGGCAATGCTTCACGGAGGAACCAGTGTTCTTAGAGGTAATAGAGGCCATACTTCAAGTAGATCAAGGTAAGGAGATCAGGAATCGCAAGAAGGCTTGACACAGGTCTTCGCAGTACATAATCAAGGATGGTAAGTTATGGTGTTTGCGAGGAGGAACAGCAGTGCGAGCATGAAGTCGGGTCGAGTGCATTACATGTGCAGAAGCTAAGGAGCTAGCAGTTAGGCAACATAGTGAAGGAGGGCACTGGGGACGAGATGCTATCAAAATTGCACTGACAGACCACATTTACAGTCCAAAACTTGATTCATCAATATTGACAGCCATCAGCGATTGCGCAAAGTGCAAGAACTTTGGTACACCGCACTTACATTCACTCATGGAACCAATAACTTGTCAACATCCATTCGAGCTCCTGGTCGGAGACTATCTCACATTGCCCAAAGCCAAGGGATTCCACACCGTAGGAGTGTACCTCGACACATTCTCGCAACATGTGTAGGCTTTTAAGTACAAAACAGCCGGTACCGCAAAAAGTACGATAGACAGCCTGGGGCACATCTTCCGCGGATTCACCGCATCAGAAATGTTCATGTCTGATGGAGGGCGACACTTCAACAATACAGCAGTGAAAGAATTTTGCACTAAGTGGTCTTGCAATACTCATATCATAGCAGCATACTCACCATGGATCAATGGTCTAGTAGAGGGCACGAATAAGATTCTCCTTCATGTTCTGAAACAAATGTGCGCACCAGATATAGGAGAGGACAATGAAACCCTCACATGGGACAACCTCCCGCTCAATTGGCCAGATCATTTAGATGACGCCATTGTCACGCTCAACCACCACATCCTCCCTGCATTGAAGTTTTCACCAAAAGAGTTACTACTAGGTCAAATTGTTAACACTCCATGAACAGATCTCAGCAACAGCGCATCAGCCATACGTGGGTCAGACGTCAACACACACATGGTGTACGTGGCACAGCAACAATTAGACAGGTATGATGCCACAGTAAGACACGCGCTCAAACACAAAGCGGTGTTCGACAAGCAGGTCCTAGAACACAAACCAGGTGAGGTTATATTCCATCAAGGGCAACTGATTCAATTCTACTGCAGCAGCCTTGACTACACATTTGATGCCAAACACAAGTTGGTACCTAAATGGTCGTCACCCCATCATATCACGACATGCCTATGCAACTCGTACAAGATAGAAACCATCAATGGAGATGCAGTACCAGGAGAGTTCCATGCTCGATGCCTACGAAGATTCATCCCAAGAGATGGAACGAAGTTAGCTGAGGAACAGGAGAAAATAGAGGAAGAACTGACGAAAAGGATGGGAAGCACAGAAGATAATCTCCGCGAGGAAGAGAACAAAAGGATTGACGAAGAGGACGATGAAGATGACCCTAACCAAGGAGAGAATGAAGGGCTCAACGAAGAGGACGATGAAGATGACCCTAACCAGGGAGAGAACAGAGATCAGGAGGAGAAAGGAGGAGAAAGGCAAGAAGAAAAGGAAAGAGAGGCCGAAATAGCAGAAGAGGGTGAGATGGAACGAGCAGCATTGTAGACAGCAAGAGCGTCGAGGTCGCCGCTGAGTTTTTTTCAAGGGGGGCACTTGGGGTAGGGCACCCCTAGCATAGGGGGTTGCAGAGGCAGGTGTTTGCGAGGGTTTGGGCAGCTTAGTCAGCACACAGAGACCATTCCGGACGTAACAGTAGGATAGCCATCATCTCCAACTGTATCATTTGCCACGAGCACATTGGCTGGAGCAGCCGCTCCATCGGGAATGGTTGAGTGCTCATGTGGCTTTTGCATAGATACACTTAGATGCACTTATGTCACTTGCCTTGCTTACCTTGCTTAAACTTCTTTTTGGGAATCTCACATGGTTTTCTTGTGTGGTGTTTGAGCGCCAACTCAATCTCCATTGCCCATTAGAACAGCACCATTTTATTCATGAAATTTGAGTGTTTTCCTGCAAGTATTGTAGCAACTGTATATACACAAAGTAAATAGTCAAAATAAAATGGTGAATGACAAAAGGTAGTGAAAAAAATAAACAAATGAAAAGAGAAAAAGAAGGGCCAAGACAATGAAGAGACAAGACCTGGGGAAGGGAAGAATTGGGAGATGAAAGATATAAGAAAATTGGAAAATTGCTGGGAGAATTGGGAGGGATCACTTTTGTCAAACTCCTGAACAAAGAATGTAGAACTGACTTATCTTATGTACTATGTACTTTTAGTTTTTTTGAAATGCTGTTCATAAATGTATTTTCAAAATCCACTATCAAGGCATGATCTTATTCAAAATACACAATTTATTAGGATGCAACCTGAGGCCAGGAAGCCAAAGGAGGGCACAGCCCTCCTTGGCTTCCTGTGACGAAGGAACAATGCTCATAAGAAGCCTTCTGAATTATTGGGATGAAGCTGAGGCCAGGAAGCGCTCTTTTTTGCTTCCTGTGCCGAAGGCAGAACGGGTGTGTGCTAGTACTGTGACTGCTGCGCTCGGACTTACTTCATATCCGGCACAACGACCGGATGAAGTTGGCCCGCTCACTGCATTCTTAAATTTGATATCATGGTAGTTAGCCAAAAAATTCCCACCCAAATGAGAGATGATAAATTCCCACGGATTGCTACGCTTCTCTGCTTTACATCAATATTCTTAAAAGTGCTCATTTGGCGTCCTCACGAGCGTCGTGAATTCGCCGTTTACTGGACGAAATGGCGTCTTCTAATTATTTTACTCCCCAACGCGGGAATGGCTTTCCAGATAAGAGCCGTTTAACTAACGCTCTTCCAACTTACTCTTCCGCTGTAACCGAGAAAATGCATCGACATTCCCGTTCAATGTCCTGGACAGTCCCAGTATCGGTCTCAATCCCCGGCGTACACTCGCGTCGTCTTCGTTTATTTATGCCAAATCCAAGTCGTGTCCGCCAGATCGGTATTTCGCGTTTCGGACGACGACGAGGGCCTATACTGCTCTGTGTAGTCTTGATTGCTTCCATCATCACAGTATGTTCCTTCGCCCGTCGGTTCGGTACGGAGGAAAAACAGTGGACTACGAACTTTGGGGAGTCTTCTACCCTAGTCTTTGGGCGAGATGATTTACAGCGAATTTGGAAATGGGAAATAGATAGCGGCCATTATCCAAGTAATGCAAAGAGTGCGCCTCATCCCTCTTACTGTCGTGATCATACGTGTTGATCATGAATTTTCTCAGTACCCGAGCAGATCGGACTCAGTGTACCACCACTCAACCCTGCTCTTCCTCCACGAAAAGTTCCAACGATTCCTTCACGATTCAGGCCTCCTCCAGGCCCTGTAGCTACAACCACGCGTGGAGATGGTCCACGACGCGTTTATCTCGATGTACAAAGCATGCCTCCCAACCTTGCATATCCACCTCGCCCTGTACCGGGCAGTGTCGCAGACCTGGACGTCATTATGGATCATTGTGATTTCTCACAGGGTAAAGTAAGCATTCTGCTTCTTTTTTTTTGTTTTTTCACCCACTAATGTTTCCGAAGTATGTACGCGACTGCCTCGAAGTTTTGCGTGTAGGCGCAGGCCTCGACAATGGCAACAGACTCAGGCGGGGCGAAATGGACGAATGGAAATACATCTACATGGAACAAGAAAAGGAGAACTTCACGGATCCCTTCACGGATCCCATCCCTATAGCCAATCCCATTGCTCCACCTCGTCCGTTAGTTTCAGGTGGAGAGACGGATCCTAACGCAGGATTAAGAAAGAAGGTAGGGGTAGACTGGGAGACACAGTTACCTCTCCGTGCTCCTTTGCAGCATACGCCTTATTCAAGTCTTCCGGCACCTTGCAACCCTGAAAACCCCCGTCTCTTCCACATGTTCTGGACTGGCCCATTCACCGACAAGCCATATCTCGCTTTGCTCTCCTTCCTCTTCACACAGAATGTCGGTCTGCATTTGAAGGATGGCGACGCTCTTAATGTTTGCCGCCCCGAGTTCTGGATGTGGATTAACCCGGGTCCTGCAGCATCTGTCCCAAACCCTTCCGCTTTGAGCGACATGTATGAAGGGCTCAAGACCAATCCCTGGGCAGCCCCTTTCTTACACCATCGCTTCAAGGACGTTATCAAATTCAAACTGTGGAATACAACAGACCAACTTGACGGTATCCCAGAACTTAAGGACGAGTGGCGCGAGTTAAGAGAGACTCTCTTCAACTCGGGAGGACACATTGTCAGCGTGCCCGCCGAGAAGTCGCAGTCGAAAAGTGCCGAGGTCTTCAGTACCAGTGCCATAGAGGATTCGACCAACAGCACCGATGCTGACACTTCTGCAAAGCCTTTACATACTGGTGACAACAAGCCAGATGAAGATGATATGCTCAACCGTACCGGTTCGAAATCTTCGTCTTCATATGATCGTCTCTCGGTTATCCTCTCTGATATGGCACGATTTGTCCTTTGTCATCGCTTCGGTGGTATCTACCTTGATGCGGACACCATCTTCTTGCGGGACTGGGAAGAGCTTTGGGGTTGGGAGGGTGCGTTTGCATATAGGTGGTCGCGGTTGGAGAAGTACAATACTGCCGTTCTGCGCATGAACAAGAACTCTGCTCTTGGATCATTCTTATTCCGCACTGCTCTGAAGAACGGCCTCGACTTCCACCCCATGACGGTATCTCGTTATACCAAGGACGCATACTTGGAGGGCCTTTTGCTACGACTGCCTGATGCCTTGTTTGACTCTGCATGGCTTAACACCGAGTATTACCAACGCGAAAGACCACCTCAGCCATACTTCCAAGAGTACGTATGCAGTTCCGTGTTCTCACGACATAGCTTACTTATTCATTTCTTATAGGTTCTCGGACTTCTTTGACACACCTACACAAGCCAGTGCTGCTCCTCAGGCACTAGGCTTTGAAGGCTTCTTCCAAGGTGCTTTCTCTTATCACTTCCATAACTTTTGGTGAGCAGATTACTCTTCCGTGTGACATACCATGCTCAATCACAATTTAGGTGGAAGCCATTCGATGCATCTCGTAACTGGCCTGACCTAGGCCCCAAGTTTTCGGCTGGCGAGAGGGCTGCTCGTGCAGCGGCGGAACCCGATATCGATCCAGAGGATGCTACTGACCGGGTCGCTGACGATAAACGCGATCTTGATTGGGCTACTGTTCTCAAGAGAACGTTCGAGTCTTACATTCGCGGGGAGAGGCCAAACATGTACGGTGAATGGCTTCAATGGTGATCTTGAATCACTTCCGTCGCGGCTTTCCATCGACCATGGTCCCGCAATCTTATAATCAATATTAAACATATTATCTGAAACGACCCCATATCATAAATGCAAAGATTGCATGCTGCAACCTTTGTGATTGTTTGATTCAGACTCTGACATCGGTAGGGCAAGTTGTTTGGATACCTAGCCTTCTGATTCCCAGTCCTTTCACTGTCAATACCTTTACCATCTGCCGATCTTTTCACCTCGGACATGTCAAATAGTTTTGCTTACTGCCCTTCTAGTTCGCAGTGCTAGGACCAATCTTAGTCTACTTTAATAACATAAAGTGTGCTGCCTCAATGGACATAGATGCGTACTTATTACTCATTACATACCGTGCCATCAATAGTTTTAATGCCTTGAGCATCTACTTCGAGAATCTCGCTTGAACGGTGGCCATCAGAGAACCTGTGAGAAGAAGATATCGTCATATATAGGAAAGGTTTTCGTCACATTGGAATATAAAGTGATATAAAGCAATATATGACTATGTAAAAGCACCATAATCAGCATAATCCCCAGCAAGAACTCACCGGTTTACTGATGGTACTAATGGCAGTCTTCAGTGAAGCAATGACGTCCTCTGGATTTGACGCATTGAAAATGGCAGTTCCTGCTAAAATGATGTTGCTACCTGCGGACCAGTCAAAATGGTCTAGGGGATCCTGTGGTAGCACTGACCTGCATCGGCACAGACATCAATTGTTTTGAGTCCAACACTGCCATCGACCTCGATGTCCTTTTCTGGAAGGGCTGCGTCCTGTGCCACGTGAGGCAACCTATCGATATTATGACGCGGGTAAACAGTCATAACCAAGAGCATGTCCGCTACTGCGCCAATTTCATCCGTGATGGCCGTGTCAGTTACTGCCGCGATGAGGCATGTGCTTGCTTTCTCGGGCTGTGCAACCAACATATGGCAATCTGTAAATATTCCCGGGACGCTTTTATGGACGCAAGATATAACAGGTGCACCTACATGTACATGAGAATTACTATTCGCAGGGGTCACACTCAAGTTCGGCATCCTGTTTTCAGTCGGACCTTACTCGGCTCTATGAGCAAGGCGCCGATTCGGAGCTTGCTGGAGAGTCCTAGTCAGCATCGCACATCACTAAGCGTTCAATGAATGAAGGTCATGGTTGTTACTGCATTTCGTGGGAAAGCTGGTGAAGTTCACCCGACTAAATAGTTTACTTGCTGCCCTTCTGGTTCAGCCGCCGTGTTAGGACCAATCCTAGTCTACTTTAATAACATAAACTGTGCTACCTCAATGAACATAGATGCATAATACGTATCGTGCGATCAGCAGTTCAGTGACTTCAGCGACTACTTCGAGAATCTCGCTTGAGCGGTATTAACGGTAGTCTTCAGTGAAGTAATGACGTCTTCTGGATTTGGCGCGTTAAAAATAGCGGTTCCTGCTACAATGACGTTGCTGCCTGCGGACCAGTCAAAATTGTCCAGGGAATTCTGTGGCAGCACTGACCTGCATCGGCACAGACATCAATTGTCTTGGGCCCAACACCGCCATCGACCTCGATGTCCTTCTCTGGGAAGCGTGCCCGCAGTTCCGCAACCTTCGGTACACACCGCTCGAGGAATTTTTGACCGCCACGTCCTACGCCACGTGAGGCAACCTATCAAATCAAAAATGATATTGTGACGCACCAGGGTAAACAGTCATAACCAAGAGCATGTCTGCTACTGCGCCTATTTCATCCGTGATGGCTGTGGATGGCGTGTCTGGAGAAATGGCCACCCCAGCTTTCATGTTTCGCGCATGTATGGCGTTGATAAGCGAAATAGCATTGGCTGCGCAAGGAGCTAAGTCTTCAGGAGAAGATCGAAAGCGAGATTACTTACACGTGGCTTCGATATGGAAACAGTACAGCGAGCCTCCTGCGTCTGCGATGTCGTCCACCCACTGAAGAGATGCCGATGTCAGTTACTGCCGTGTCAATCGAGTTCGATAAGATATGTGCTTACTTTCTCGGGCTGTGCAACCATCATATGGCAATCCATGAATATGCCCGGGACACCTTTATGAACGCAAGACAAGACTGGTGCACCTACATGCACGTGAGAACTACTCGCAAGCAAACGAGCGCGATAGCGCACTAACCCATTGAGATATTGGGCACGAAGTGGCTGGATTGGGACAGATTGACATCGGATAAGAGTATTGAATCTCATTTCTTACCCGTCCATGACGTCTGCACAAGGTGAGGTGGCGATGAGGACTATCTCTGAAGCTCCACATATCGGTAGACGTACCCATGTGTAGCCATTCCGCTCCGCCTTTGATCATTCTCTTGCATTCTGCACTGAGTTGCCCGAAGTCAGAGGCAAGGACTGAAGGAGATATGATTGCGCGAGGCATGGCTCTATGTTGGTGGTGGTGGTAGTGTAGGTGGTTGCAAAGGTGAGTGATTAATGCGTGAAAGTCTCCACATGTCCCACATGAAAGCAGTTTTGGTGGTATTCGATCTACAGCACCTTCCTTTTTCGGCGACAATCACACCACCCGTGTGGTACTACCCGCCTAGTTCAACGCCTAGCTGTGGTAGTACAGTTCATCAATATGGTTTTGTCTTCATCTAGGAATGAATGCTGCACACTGGCAGAGGCCCGCACATTTCTACGTAAATGAAAGGGCCGGCCCGCATCGTTCATATCGGAACCCGCGTCTGAGTCTTCGACCACTTCGACTTCACACGCTGCCAGTGACCTCTTATCTTGCAAAAGGCTTGCTGCATCTGTTATCGTTACCCGTTGTCACTGCCAGCGCTGGTACTAGGTCTATGGTGCGTGTCACTTAGGCACCACCAATTGTGTGCAGAGGCCAGCTCAAGGTTTGTAAACCCAACTCTAGTCATTGAATTATTGTCGTCTAACGGCGACGTAGTAATCAATAGATGATAGGCTGTCTGCTGACGTTGAACCATATCCTGAGCAGCAACGAGATCTGCCGATAAACAATCCGCTTGGGCAGCTTTATTAACGAGAGAATCACCATCCGCTAGACTGTTGCATCCTAATTCCGAAAGACGGAGCAGAGACATACCAAGGTTTTCTGTCAATACCCACTCGCATGATAAAAACTGCCTTTCAAAATGACTGCAGAATATCGCGACAAAACGCGAACCATTCACAACCTAAGACAACTGTGGCTAGCAGTGTCGCGAGTAAACGGAAAATCGGTGGAGAACTGTTTGTCGCCTTCCGAGTCGACCGCTCGAAATACGCCGTCTCGAGAACAGTCAAGCGCAGCCGAATCCAAAAAAGACATGGATAGTGGCGAATCCACGGAAGTGTCTTCTCCGCGCGAGTCCAGACTAAGATTGGAAGGCATAAGGAAATATCCGGCTTGCAATACGAATTCCATTTGAACGGTCGACAAAGACCTACCTAAAGGTATCGGGAATTAATTCAAATTTTAGTGATGCAGATCATAATTGCACCCTCGGATCACTGGTCTTACAGAACACCGACTTACCTCGGCTAGTGTCACGCTGAGCAATGCAGTTCGGAGGCCGCAGCGTCCTACAGTGGAACGCAACGGAACAATGACAGAAGCGATAACTTTCATGTAAGCGTGAAGCTCATTTGGAAAGTAAATATCCACCAACGACAACCTGACATCTGTCTTGAACTCGGCGAAGCTCGTAAATCACGTCTGTCTAAAGCAGCGCTTTCGGCTTCCAAGATGTACCAATGTTGAGCGACATGTTCAACTCCTCAAACGCGCTGTAATCGGGGAAGGCGCACTAGATAGTCGTTTGAAGGAGCACTGGATCCGAACCTCGCAAAGATGTGCAAGCGCATTATGTTGCAGGCAACAATGAAGGAAAAAATATTCATCAGTCACCGCTGTGGCCATCTAGGGGATATCTTGTTTGTATCTTTTGGCAAGCAGACTTTCGAGGACTGCTTGCAACATTCTGCGATGGTGAAATTTGAGGCTTGCGTGCGGGGTTAAATCATTCCCTGCTTTTAGCTTTCAATCACACTTCATATTGATGACCATGGCAGAAACTTAACCGGCATTTCATCGAAACTATGGAGGCAGATATAACGCCAGAAAATTACGACCTGCGCACCAACTGGAGTGACAGAGGACAAAAATGCCACTGAAATTGTCGAATGAGATGGAATGACATCATAGTCTACTGATACGAAACAAAATCATTCCTCCGACAAATCTTTGTTGACCTGTAAATGATTAGTTGAGACGAACACAAGAACAGTTGAACGGCTTACATGCGGGTTAAAGAACAGCGAGTTCATACCCCAAGGGTAAGGCTTGAGACGACGGTTCATGTATTCGTACTGAGGGATGTCGGGGAGGTGACCATCATGTTCTGCCTTTATGTGTTCTACGTGTTCGGCATGTTCTGCCTCCACATTACGCACCCAAAGGGCGCAGGCAATTGCTAAAAAGGGGTAAGCAGGCCAAACAGACAGCTGATGTTAAAACGCACTAGCTGGGACGCAAACATAGAAGCTTCCATAACGTCAGCGGAAATCAACTATGTAGCAGATATTGGGCTGACCTTATTCTGCGCCAAAGCTGAGTAACCTCTGTCAGGTGTATTAAGTACTAATTATATATGCAAGACAGTGCTTTTGCGAACCTGCAGCATGGGCCCTGACCGCATCACGCTTTGTGAAATAATCTCCTGCACCTGCATCGGCAGAGGAAGCACGGGAACCTCTGGGAGCTGCGCGAGCAACAGCACGTACGGCGGTGCGAGCAAACATGAATATGGCGTCGAAATGTTAAATATGCAATGAATATTCGCGTTTGGACGGATGAGGTCGGGAAGGTGAATTCAATCTCCGATTGAAAGACTTGTTCGTGTGCAGCGTGATGAAAGGTGACGCGTCTCATAGTATTCTTTGACTTGAAAGTCATGGTCATTCGTTCCCAATCTTCCGCGGCTGGCGTGCTCGCTCTCCTTCAAGAACCAGACACCGTATTCAAGCAACATGCTCTCAAAGGACTCATTCCCCTGGTTCCTCAGTTTTGGGCAGAAATTCGGAGCATATTGCACTCATGTATGGGTTGCCATTACTCACTGCGCACTAGTCGATTCTGACCTCGGAATTCATTCTTAGAGAAAGCTTATACGAGTCCGATGATCTTCCAAAGGCTGCTCGCCATAATGCTGCTTTGCTGGCTAGCAAAGTGTATTATTTCTTGGGAGAGTATGACGAAGCCTTGTCCTTTGCCTTGGGCGCAGGGAGCGCGTTCCAGGCTGAGGCTCGCGCACATGGCGCAGGTGAATATGTCGAGACAGTGATATGTGAGTGTCAGACCCCTTGCCCTGGCCCACAAATTAACCTTATGTTGTTCACTCACCTTCAAGCCAATGCAATTGACCGATACGTCACACTACGCACTGAAGAGCCTTCCGGGAGCTCGACGAAGATTGATGCTCGGCTACAAGCTATCATAGAAAGCATTTTTGATCGCTGTATTGAAGAGGGGGAGTACCGCCAGGTAACGTGATCGTTATGAATGCTACCTACTCCGAGCTTACCGTTTGTGGGCAGGCAATTGGCATTGCATTAGAGTCTCATCGTCTCGATGTTGTGAACCGTATATATGACTTGACTCACGATGTCTCCCTTCTCTCGTACACGATGGAAGCTGTTTTAGATACAGGTTTCTCCCTCTCCTACCGTGATCAAGTCCTCAACTTCCTCCTACCTCTCTTCCCTCCTCCAACATCACTGTCAAAATCCCCGCACATTCATGCCCTGGCTCGGCTACTAGTCACCCTTAATCGGCCATCACTCGTCGTTCCACTCCTGACTTCCCTGATTCCAAAGGAAAGGCTCTTGCATATCAATTCGCATTCGACTTAGTTGAGGGAGGTGCTCGGGAATTCTTGCAGGGGGTGAAGGCCGACTTACCTGAGGGCAAGGAGGTAAGTATATCATATACATGCGAACGATATGTTAACTTTGTCCCATAGGAAACACAAGACATATACGACAAGCTCCGTAAAATCTTGGATGGGCAAGAGTCTGTCAAACTATACCTGGAATTCTTGAAGCGCAACAATAAAGTAGATATGCTAATTCTGAAGAACACGAAAGTGAGTATTCTCATGGTAGATTTTAAATGTCATTAATATTCTGTCGCTAGGAAGTTCTCGAAGCTCGGACGTCTATATATCAT